>VXAV01011324.1:102083-118440 GCA_013399715.1 Alectura lathami | reverse complement strand
AAGAGCCCCCGCGCTGCCCTCCCGGCCCGCGGCCTCTGCGCGGGGTGCCGGGGTCAGGGCGGGCGCTTCGGGGGCGTTTCGCCCTCGGGTTCACGGCAGCATCCCAAAGTTCAGGCGCTTCCCAGCGCACGCAGCAGTCCCTGGAGCTGGGGCCACGGGGCTCAGCTCTGAAGGAAAGAGGCAAAACCAAGGGAGCACCTCTGCGCTGGTTTGCCCGGCCTAATGCAGCGTTGTTCTGGTCCTGGCCCGACGTTATTAATAAAAATAATAACTGTAAAATGTTGTTACCCGCACCACGCAGATGGAAGCAGGCAGATAAAGGCCTGCGAGCTGCACAACCTGCTGCTGGGGGGAGATGGCTATCTAAATAAGATTTTTTTTTTAAACCCAAGGTAATAGTGATAATGCTAATAATAATAGTACCTCTTTTTAGCCTGCTCCCAGATCCAGATCTTATCCTAAACAAGAAAATAATTCTAAGCCCCAGAGAATGCATGGAAAATTAATATTGATTATTAGGAATAATAGTCCTACTAGGAATGGCACTGCAGTGTCTGGGGAATGGGTTCCTCCAGGGCCAGGCAAGGACCACGAGCACGTTTAGTACCTGCTCTGCGCTTTCTGCCTCAGCGCAGCTTAACCCCCTCCGTGCCAGCCTCCTCACACCAGGGGTGCTCCAGTGCCGCTCCCGGCGCCCGGCCCGCGCCGCGCCAGGTTCTGCAGGAGCCCACACAATGTGCCTGACATCCGCTTAGCCCCACACAATGAAATATTGAAAGGGCTTTCAAAACTCAACGTGTTGAGGCAGAAATCTATGGAAGATGTTTAATACTAATTCTATTAGGCATCTGAGTTAATGAATCACAACTGTAAGAAATCATGATAATCCAGCAGGCATTAGTGACAGATTAGCTTCAAAGCTACCATAAAAGTGCCATAATGCTTACCTAGCGGCGTGATTAATGCCAGCAATACATAATGTCATTATGAGGAATGCAGCGGCGCGGCGGCGGGCTGACAGCCCCTTTGCTCTGTCCACCGCAGCGCTGCCGTGTCCCCGGGCACGGCACCTCAGGGACCGGCTGCGGGTGCCGGGGCCCCTCGTGGTGTTTGCTGGAAGCCCCGCGCCCGCAGGTGCTGCGGGCAGGTTGGCTCCGCCGTGGTAACACCCGCAGCGGTAACACCCGCAGCGGTGTGTGCTCGGCCCCCGGTGCTGCTCTGAGCTGGGTCTGCTGCCCTAAGCCGGAGAGCCAAGGAGCAGGAAAAGGATGCGGAGCGATTTTTGCTGCTCACGTTGAAAAGCAGAGGGTGGATGGCAATCGCTGCCGCCGCCGGTGGTGAGATGCACGGGGCGGCCTCGGGGCAGAGGCACCCAGGGAGCACGGCAGGGACGTGGGTGCTGCAGGGGGTTCGGAGGCGGGGGTCAGCAGATCCTCGGCGCTGAGCTGCAGCCGGGGCTCCGAGTCCATCGCTCCTGAGGGCCTCGTTGGGAGCCCCGGGGGCTGCGGGCTCGGGGCCGCTCGCACCTGCCCAGCTCACGGGCTCCGGCTGAGCTCCTTCAGGGCACGGCCAGCACCGTGGTCCCGCATGGCAGCAGGGGTGAGAGTGGAACAAGCTGGCATTGAATGAAACAAGACGGCTCATTATGGCTTTTCAGGATTGTTTTTCTACATCTTTATTGCTCAGGTTTGCTTAATTCTAAAGTGGATGCCTGCCAAATTGTCTATCAAATTACCTACTGGCAAGTAAACCGAGATTAGTTCACTTGAGTGCGGCCCTCTTATATTTGACTTATAGCCAAGCAAAATATGGGCTTAATCAAGGGAAAAATTGGACATGATGTTTCAATGAAAGATAGCAGGGCACTATCTGTTCAGCGGGAACAGGTGAGGACACAGCCCGGGGCAGGAGCAGAGCCTTGGGTGCTTCGGTTCCCCTCAGCCTCTGCTTGCTCCGGGGCTGCCGAGCAGCTTGGGCACATTGAGAACCTCGGTCCTCGCCCTGCAAAGTGCCCGGACGCATCCTGCTGCCTCCTTGGCAGAGCTGGGCTCACACAAAGACGCACTCAGCAGCTTCCTGCTGCCATCGTGTGCCCTCCCATGCCTCGTGGCGTTGCACCAGCTCCAGCTGTTTCTGCATGTCCCATGCAGATCCTGCACAACCGCTGGTGCCCGAGGAGCAAACAGCTCCAGGAGTAAAGCTGCTGCTGGTGGCAGCGTGCGGGGTGGGGCTGGCCCTGGGGTTCTGCCTCTCCTGCGAGGCACAGCACCTCTGTCATCAAAAATTGTTTTGTTTTTCTCCCTCCTCCTGCTGTTTTCCCTGCTGCAACGCTGTGCAGGTGGCTGCGGTCCCCGCAGCGCTGCAGCATCCCCGCGCTACCCAGCCCGTCCGTCGCCTTGTGCACGGGGCCGGTGGCTCACGGGGCGTCTCAAAGCCCCTTTGTGCCGACGTGCGAGAGCTGGGAGCTTGCTTCGGAGCAGATAGCTCTGCCTTGTTCCAGAGCTCCTGTGTGGGTGACATTTGCAGTTGCCCGCAGCTCCTGACTTGGAGGAGCGTTGGGCTTTGATTTCCACAGCCGTCCCAGCTCCAGAGATGCTATCGCCGCTCCTGGGACATGTGGTGGTGTTTTCAATCCCCAACACCATGGGAGTGTGGGAGATTTCTCTTCTTCTTCTTCCCCCCTCTTTAATCTTAAGTGGTTTCCAACACTCATTTGGGCAAACTCAGGAATTTGACTCCTGAAGGCTAAAAACTGGTAGGTAAACAAAAATAACCCCAAAGTTAATTATATACTTAACAAGTCGTGATTTTTTTAGGCCTGTCTCGTTGCTTGTGGGGGTCTGACTCATGACTCTGAGCACTTGCAGTTGGCAATAATGTCTTACTCTAATTTGAATTAAACCACTTGTAGCACTGCTCTGCTCTCTAATTTCATTTAGGCCCAGTGGGTGCCCTGTCTTCCTGGAATTTGTTGGCTATCTAATGAGAAGCAGCCTGGCAAACAAAGTTAATGGACGAAGTCAGGCATCTCGTGTGGGGTAAGAAAGGGACGGAGGGGAGCGGGGAGGCGATGGGGAGGAGCATGGGGAGCCCCACCCTGGGACCGGAGGGATGGGGAGGGAGCCAGTGCGGGAGCTGGGTCTGCAGGGGTGGTTTATGCGGGCTCCTTGTGCGCCAGGTGTGGCTTTGTGGCCGCTTGAGCCACATCCCAGCAGCCACCCCACCGTGTCCCTGCCGCCACCC
This sequence comes from Alectura lathami, assembly GCA_013399715.1. Lineage (NCBI taxonomy): Eukaryota > Metazoa > Chordata > Aves > Galliformes > Megapodiidae > Alectura > Alectura lathami. The sequence continues at coordinate 115,197 of VXAV01011324.1, read as the reverse complement.
CATCGTGTCCCTGCCGCCACCCCATGCCCCCAGAGCCACCCCGTGTCCCCGCAGCCCCTCCCAGCCACAACCTCTTGACCCAGCGCTGAACCCGGGCCCTCCTGGCGCTCACCCCGGGGGACGCGGAGGTGCGTTTAATCCTCCCCATCTGCCCAACTTTCCCTGTGAAAGGGGATGTTTGCTCCCGCGGGCAGAGCGCTGCCTGGTCCCCGGCCCGAGCATCACCCTCCCGCAGCACTGCTCACGGCGGTTACAGGCTGCAGCCTTCCCTTGGAGGAGCCGGGCGTGCAGCCTAGCAATGAAATGGTTCCTCCTCTGCCAAAATTAAAAAAAAAAAAAATCGTGGTGGGGGGGTGTGTTTTCAATGGCCTCCTCTGTCTGCAGGGACGTGCGGTTTCCCGCAGCGCTCTCCAGGAGAGCCGTTTCCACCAGGCCTCTGCCAACAGGTCAGCGCTGCCCCCGCCGCCCCGCTCCCGGACGGCCCCTTCCCATCGCCTCGGGGGGGGGCACAGAGCCCCAGCGCCAGGGCCCAGCCGCAGCTGGGGGAGAGCGGTGCGACGGCAGTGGGAGCAAAAGCACAGAGCGCAGGGAAATGGCCTTCGCGTACAGATCTGAATACATAGAGTGGGAAAGAGAGCAGGGGAAAAAAAGAGAACGACTTCCAAAGTCGTAGGAGTTGCTGAGCTGAATTACGGGGGCTGGGGTCGGATGATTAACAACCCTCCTGCATTTCTGCATCACAGCCATTACTCACTCCAAACCTGAGGCTTCTCAGTTACATAGCCCGGCGCAGGCCGACCATTTTTTCCATTGACTGGAAACACATTCTGACTGAAAACAAACTTTCGATCCCCAAGGCTTGGCACGCCTCGGGTCCTTCACCATATTTAATCAACGGGAAGCTAAACACTTTCAATCTGTGATGGCTCATTTGGAGAGGGAGCTTTGGGCCCTCGGTAGGTGCCAGATATAATAACTCTCCCCTTTTCTTTTCTGAGGCCTACTTTTATAATTTTGCGATTTTTCAATGTCAGACCCATCTTTTGAAGAAATTTTATTGGATTTCCTGCTAGACTTCAGCAAGGATTTTTCTTTCTTTGGCAGAAATATCAAGCAGAACAGGGGAAAAACTCAATCATAATCTTGGAACGAGGCTTATTATTAGGCAGGAGCTCTTTGTCTGTTTGCACAAACACTGTGGAAGGGGCCCCGGGTCAGCGGGCCCCCGGCTCCCGCAGTGCCAGCCCTGCAGGGCACGGCGCTGGGCTCCAGTCCCCCCAGCTGCGGATTTCGAGCAGCTCCCCAGGGCTTTGGAAACCTTCGCAAAATTCCTCATGGCTCCAAGAAGCAGAAGCACCTCGGAGCGGCAGGGCAGCGCCAGAGCCCAGCCTGGTGCCGGGCAGCGCTTTTGGCACGCGCGGGGCTGGGCTCGGAGCTGCGCAGAACCCAGCTCCTGGCCCGGGGAGCGGCGGTGTGGAGCGGGGTTCGCTGTCTCCAGGCTTCTCGGGGGCTCTCCAGGCTTTCCGTCTTCTTTCCTTCAGCGTTTGAGGTTAAGAAGTATGCAACAGTATTCAATAAATCGCTTGGCATGGCGTACGACAAAACAAGAAAATGTAATTCAGATTAAAGCCACCCTCTGGCTAAAATGATAGTTTATTAAATAAACTGCAGCGCTGCCAATCAACTCTGCTGGCAAGCAATCCTTTGACATTAATCTTTTTTGATGTGATTTAGGGTACACCTGGGCCTTTGTAGAGTATCTCCCATAATTTCTTTCCCATCTCTCTGGATCAAGCTGCTGTGCTTGGCTCCGTTGACAAATTCCCCAAGTAATCCCTCAAAAGATTGGAGAAATGCTCCAAACGCTCCATTAAATTTATTTTCCGTGCTTTAAGAGCCCCAAAACTATGTCCAATAAATAAGTGTGCACCGTGATTTATGGAAATGCTGCTCTGATTTAAAGTTACAAGGGGGGAAACACATCCCCCCGGGGCGGGGGGAGCGGCCCCGCCGGCTTCGCAGCACCCGTGCCCGCACCCCGCACCCAGACCCGCTCCCCGGCCGGGTTTTCTTTCCTGAGAAATTTATGGCAGTTGTAGTTATTGGGGGAACCATCAAAAGAGTAATTCTGGCCCTTGTTTTTGCACAGGCCTTTTGATAAATACGATACTTAGAAATATGCCTCCCACAAGACAGGAAAGCCATAGAGTTAAAATGAAGTAATCTGTCAGTAAACTTGCTGGAATCAAAGCCAAAATGAAACCTGTAAAAGCAAAAGGAGAAGGGGAAAAAGGCAGCCCGTGCTCCGCAGCGCTTCGGCCAGCGCAGGGCGAGGGCAGGCTGGGGCTGTCCCTGCTGCAGACGTTTCTGGCTGAGTTCCAGGCAGGGCTGATCCCCAGCGGGCTCTGTTCGTGCCCGCTGCCCCTGGCCCCTCCGCGTGCTGAGCTCCGTGCCACCAGCCCCGCACCACCCGCTCCGTGCCACCAGCTCGCGTCCCTGGGCACGGCTGTGGGCCTTCCTCCGTCCTCGCGCAGCATCTTTTCGGCAGCATCCCGTGGGAGTTTCCCTTGCTGCGCAGTTTCCCTGGTTTTGGAGGTGCACCCTGCAGGCGCCGTGTTGTCCGCGCCTGCCGTCTCCGCTGAACCCAAGCAGGCACAGCGCGGGGGCCGCAGTCCCTTCCCGTCAGATTTTCCTCCCGGGCTGGAACAAACACCATAAAAATTAAAACCTTGTGCAAAATGCTGCCCCGCAGGTTCTACCGAGGGCAGGAATTCCAGGCTCTGCTCTGACCCCGCGGTGCCCAGAGCCCTTCCCAAGCCGGGCCACCAGTCTCCTGCCCCAAAACGCAGACTGGGGGGGGGGCAGAGGCTCGAAGGTCCTGGCTGGGACCCACGGCCCTGGGTGGGGAGGCTGAGACCCCACATGGGGCTGGATCCTGCTGTTCCTGCTGACCTGGACGCAGTTGAAAGCGAGGTGTGTTGCACCACCTGTGTTTACACTGCGCAATCTGCAGTTTACTGTAATAAAATCATTTAATACAGTCATAATTTTTTTGGCAAGGGCCGCGCTGACGGTGAGCGATACGGAGCGGAGCTGCCTGACAGCAGCCTGATGGGAGCGATAACCACGCAGCCAGGCTGCTGCGGGCAGGAAGCAACACGACGCGGCGGCCTGCAGCTCGCGGGGCTCTGCAAGAAGCTGCAGGGGGGGAAGAGCCGCACGAAGAGCCCCAAAAGCCCCAAAAGCCCCTTCTCGTGCTGCCCCGAAGCCTGTATCATGACCCTCATCGGGGCTGGGGAAGGGAATTGGGGTCGGGACAGAGCTGCTGCCATGGATCCCGGGCTCGGGGTGGTCCCCGGGGTGTGGGTCAGGAAAGGGGAAGGTGAACAGACGGGGTGAGCAAGGAGAGGGGGGAAAGGGAAGGAGAGCGGCGGCGTGCGTGTGTGTGACTGTTAAGAGAAACAGGATTCATGGTAATTTCCTGCCAGATGCCTGAACTTCTCCAGCATGCAGACATTTCACATGCGAAATATCAAAGCGTTCCCAATAACAAATGTACTTCCTGCAGCTCCTCAGATCTGCCTCCGTGCCAGCGAGGGAGCGCGGGGACGCCGGGCAGGGGAACGCTGCCGCTGCTGTGCTGCAGGCGCCGGGCTCGGCACAACGTTACCCTGGGTTTGGGAACGTTGCCCTGGGTTTGGGAATGTTCCCCCGGATTTGGGAACATTACCCTGGGTTCGGGAACATACCCCCGAGTTCCGGGAGCCCGCGCCTCTGAGCACGCCTTTGCCCGTGTTGGCTCTGACAGCCTGAAGGAGCCCGTCGGGCTGCGCGACCCAGTTGGCAGCGCACCTCTTGACCCTGCCAGCGCTGCCCTTCCCCAGCTGAACACCTCCGGGCTTCAGATTGATTCCGAGCTTTATAAACATCCTGACGTCGGGGCTGGGAGGAGAGCACGGGGAGGAGAGCGCTCGGCACCGCAGCGCTCCGGGCTGCACACACAGCAGCGCAGGGACGGTGACGGGGACACGGCCAGCGTGCTCCTGCTGTCTGCGTGGGCACCGCCTGCACCAGCCCCGTGGTGCAAAGCGTCCTCTCCAGTCCTGCTCGTTTTTTGCAAAGAAGGAACCGCCTCTCACCCTTGTTGGCAGTTTTCCTTGTGATTCTTTTTAATGTCTGACGAAGTTGGTTCACGGTTGCAGCGCAGACACAATCCTCCCACCTGCGAGTGAGACTCGGTGCTGTTTTTCAAGTTTTTCTAAACGCCTTGCTCGAAGGGAAGTGGTGAAGTTCACTTGATTTAACATTTTTAGCATGTTTTAAGACCAGCAAGATGATCCCACAGCTCTCCGAGCAGTCGCAGGCCCCTGCCAGGTAGCTGTAACTCACTCCTCACATTCTTTACAAGGTATTTTTAACCTTGCAGCAAATCTCTCCCCCACTCCCATCCGCATCTCTCAGTGCTAACAAATGCATGAACCTTGCAGGCTGAGAGTTACTTTGCATGCAAGAAGCTCATGCAAAGGACCCAAATAATCATAAATCAATATTAACCATATGCTGCTTATTATTTCCTATTTATTGTCTATTGGCCCTAGAAGTTACTATTGACTCAGTTGGAACAAAACGCCGATAACCGCAGACCTTGGAGGTCGGCGAGGATTGATAGCGAGGGAAAATCCCCTTTGAAGGCTTTGTGGTGGCTCCTTTCTTCGGGAGAGCTCGCAGCAGCTTGGGGATAGCTCCCTGCCATGGGTTGGGAGCCAAGCAAGCACAGGGAGGAGCAAACCCCCCGGATTCTCTGTCTGAAGGCTCTGAGCCAGCGCAGGCTGCTCGCCCAACCCATGCTTCACCTCGGGCTGCACGGAGCCGGGGCAGGGCCGTGCCTCCCCATGCACGCAGCCCTGCCAGGGAAGGGGGGACCCATCCACAGGGACCACGGTGCCGCCTCCAGCGCCCGCCTGCGCCCCGTCACGTCTGTCACTTCCCATTAGGGCCCGCTGGCCATGTAATGCAACTTGACTGATGTAATCGGGGCTGACACGGCGGCAGAAAGGATCTCCAGAAACTTTACACCGCGCGGTTTCCTGCGCCCCGCTCCCTCCAGCCCTTTGCTGGAAGCCGCACACCGAGGCAGCCCCCAGCCCCGCGCTCACCAGGGCTGGGGTCAGGCAGCACCCAGCAGCCGCCGGTGTTGGGACTGGGAACCTCGCCCCCACCGCTGGCTTCAAGGCGGCAAAGGGGTGGCAGTGCCCTGGGCCAGCAAAGCCCGCTGTGCCCCTCGCTGGGAGGGCATTAATCCAGCCTACAGCAGCCTCGGAGCAGTTGTTGTAAGGGAATTCCCCCCTGGGTGGGGAACCACAAGTTCAGTTCTTCCCCATCTCCGCCCCAGCACAGGGAGCGGTCCCGGTGCTGCAGGGACGCGGGGGGTGTCCAGGAGCCAGCCCAGGATGCAGGAGGCAGCGCGGGCAGGAGGCTGGTACCCAGCGCCGCGCCTGCCCCCGAGATGCTGGAGTCTTGGGATGCAGATATCACAGAGATGAGGATATCTTGAGGACATCTTAGGGACGAGGATGATGCTTTTTTTCCGCCATCCCTGCAGCACTGCTGGGCACTTTCAGCCCGATGGAGAGTGAACCACGATCCCTATCTGCCCCTCAGGCTCCTGCTTGAGCTCAACACTTGAGACAGGAGCTTTTGCAGAGCTGGAGATCACTGCAGGGCCAACGCTTGAACTGGATTTGAGGCCCCCTTGCCCCTTCTGCCTGTGATTCGAGAGGAAATGGGTGACAGTGGCCAACCCCAAGCAGGTGCAGCCCGGTGGGTTTGAGCCTTGGTGCTCTCCGGGCGATAGGAGCAGGCAGGAAGGCACAGCTGGCGCTGGCTGTGTTCCTGGCAGGGACAGGGCTGGGGCAGGGGGTGGGAGACGCTCAGCACCTCACCGTGAGGCAGCGCTGCCGCTGGACCCCAGTCCTGTTGGATCGATTTATATGGGTGCTGGTCGGGTTGTCTGCCAAAAATTCTTTCTCACTGCGCGTCGTACGCCACGAGCCAGCGCATCCGGCACTTTGGGGAGATCAATACCGCCACGACTGTAAATAGCCCTGGAAATCGATGGGGGATGTAAGAGGCATTTTGCCCATTTTCACTTTTAACATCTCTTTGCACTAAAAATGATATTTTAATAAGTGCTGGGTGGATGCAACCCTCCCTGTGCGCAGCCTCTGTGTTGCCAAACTGCCTATAGTCCCTGGAGCAGGGATTGCAGGTGTGCGGGCGCGGGGGCCGTGGCGTGGGGGGTGTGCTCCTTGCGCATCCCAGGCTGTCCTTCCTGCGTGGGGATGGCGAAAACACACGCCTTGTTGCGTTAAAAGGGCATCAGCTCCCTGAGAAAGACTGCAGAAAGCCGCTCACAGCACCGAGGGTAGCTATGGAAATTGAATCTTAACCTATTTGTAATTACTGTGCAATAGCCCCTGCAGTTAATTACAACACAGAACCTCTCCCGTGTGAGAGATGGGTTTATGGACAAAATTCCCTGATCAACATTCACGGCAGCGCCAGGAAGGGATGTGTGGGGCAGTGGGGCTCCCTTTTTTCTTTTTTTTTTTTTAGGTAATTATTTCTCTCTGGTTTAATCTTGTCTGACCTTGGAGTTTGCCAAAGGGAAACAGGAAGGCTCAATGCCGACTCTCGGAGGAGCCTTTCCCAACAGGGCAGGGCAGCTCTGGCCACGGGGCGTCAGCAGCTGGGACACGGGGTCCCTGCGGAGCCAGGAGCAGCTGCCGTCCCCTGGCAGCACCCCACGTCTGCTCCCATTGCCCAGGAAGACAAAGCCGCGGCCGAGCAGAGAACAGAGCTCTGCCCAGGGAACAGCCAGCGGCCCGGCGGCTCCCAGCGCTCTCACTCGCGCCAAGCAGCCCTGCCTGGGCAGGCAGGCACAGGACGAGCGCTGGCAGTTCGCAGCGGCCTCCTGCTCTGCCTGGGCAGCTCCTCCGCCCCGGCGTGGGCCTGCTGCTGTCTCTGCACCCGGGGGCAGCTCGGGGAGTTTTAATTAGAAGCTTGGCACAGCGCCGCGGTTCCAGAGCAGGAATGCCTTGTGTGGGCGACCATCACAGGTCAGGGCAATGGCAGCGTGCTGACCTGCACTTCCCTCCTGGAGCAGGCATCCAGCTTTCGGGACACCTCCAGCACGGGCTTTTTCCCATCTGCAGCTGCTGTTACAGCCACATTCGTGGTGCGTGGAGCTGGGGACGGAAGGCAGCCCCGGGACACGAAACCTCCCCAAGCGGCGTCCCTCCGGTGCCTGGTTCCCGTCCCTCCGGTGCTCAGTTCCCGTCCCCATGGAGCCGGTGACAGCTGGCAGGACAGGGACATCTTTCATGTCCCTAAATGCAGAGTGGAAATCAGCACGGCGATAATTACAAGGCAGCATGTCTCCGTGTCCTGTGACTAAGGCAGTATGTAGAGCAAAGGTAGGAGCAAACCACCAGAAGAGCAAATAAATAAAGAAGGCAGCCTTAATAATGGGGTAATTACCTAGCTTAAGTACACAATCATCCAGCATTTTGCTAAACTTTATGACACATGATGACAAGTTAATAAATGAGATGTCTTACCAGCAGTAAAACAGCTGTTACCAGCCACCTTGTATGTCTGGGTAGCCCAGAGCAAAAAAAACACCAAGCCAAATGAAAAGAAACTGGTTATTTCTGTTTGTCGAAATAGCCCGTGTAATAAATCACTATTAATGATGCTGTCATTTATCAAAGGGAAAGCTCTTGTTGCAAAAGCCTTTGAAGTCATGGCACCTATAATTTCCTACCTATAAAAAGGTGCCTTTGTGCATGTGTCACGCCTGGAGCCGCTGGCAGCCGGGAGCTCATCACTGCCCATGGCTCCGGAGCACGGCACCAAGGAGCAGGGGAAGGGACCAAGGAGCAGGGGAAGGGACCAAGAATCAGGGAAAGGAACCTGGGAGCAGGGGAGCTGCACCTCCTGCAACCTGGAGGCTCTGTTGCTGCTCACACAGGGATGGGGATCAGTGGGTTTCCTCTCCATCATGCATCTGATAGCTTGCTCACCCAAGCATATTTAGGTGGTTAATTCATGGCAATCAGCAGGGAGCCAACGTGGTTAGAACAACCACGCTGACACCAGCAGAGCCAGGGCCCGCCAGGAGCCCCCGCAGTGCCCTGAGTGCGGGCTGTCCCCAGCCCAGCGCTGGCCCTCGCTGAGCCCCGCGGGAGGAGCCCGGGCCTCCCTGCTCTGCCGTCCTCGCTGCAGACATTACTAATGCTTGGGCAATTATCACATTATTGCAAGAATCTTCGTCTGCCATCGCCGTGTCCCGGAGAAGCACGCAGCAGCACCGCCAGGCTCGCACAGCTTGAAGCTCTCTGCCCCGCTCCTCTGCTAAGCAACCGCGGTGCGACAGGAACGAGCTGGCGCGCGGGTCACAAGCACGGGCCCTGCAGTACAAACAGTCTGGCTGTCAGCAGGGATTAAATCCCCTGTCAGCAAGGAGCGGGAGGTACCAGGCGCTTGAGCGAAAGGAGCATCTCCTTTTAGCGGTGAGAAGGCAGCAGGCTCTTGTAGCTGCTGGGGAAAGCCGTAAGAGGAGATGTGATCCTTGCATTACATGCACGTGCCGTGCCGCGCCGTGCTGCAGGGAAGGTGGCAGCAGGACGGGGCGGGCTGTGCCCGGCTGCCGCAGAGCATCCCGGCCCCTTGGACCACGGGGGACCGTGTCCCATGGGGGCACCGTGCCCAGCCCAGCAGAGGCCGATGGTGGCTGGGGCAGCAGTGAGCCGCCACAATCCCTGCAGCGCATCCTAAAAGAGCAATAAAGTGAAGGGCTGCGGCGGTAAGGCGGAGGCATTTGCTCCCCAGAGCATCAATCTGCTTAGGAGGAATGCGCTGTTTTTCCAGAGACCTAAGGAGATTTTTTTTCCCTCCTTCTAGATTATTAAATGAGGCAGCTCCTATGTAGCTTTGTCATCTTCCCCTGCTGAAGACACTTTCTCTTTTCTTCTCATCTGAGCGGCAGGCACCTCACCCGCCTCATAAGCATCTGCTGCAAGAAGTCTTCACCTGTCACCTCTTCCCAAATGACTTGAGAAAACAGGATAGAAAAGCTATAAATAATTAAGACCCATCCAACACTGGCGCAGTGACTAAATATCAGAACTGCCTGAGCATCACGAGCGCTGCCTTGATAGCCAGGAGGAACAGTAACCTACTTCAGGAGGAGGATGTGAGCAGGGGCAGGACCACGTGCTGGCGTTGTGGGCAAGGAGATTCAGCGCTGGCTGAGGACTCCTGGCCAGGGAGCGACCCGTGCCTGTGGCACACCAGGCCGAAGTTTGCATCACCCCGAAGACGTGGACTGAGCATCCCAGAAGAGCAAGAGAGGGGCTGCAAAGTGCAGGGCGCGCAGCCTGCACCTACCCTGTGTTCCTGGGGAGACAGGAGCCTCTCGCACTGCCATCGCCTCTCCCTATTAGCATGCATGATTTCCTGATCAAATCCTGCAGCCGTCTCAGAGCGTGTAAGAAGTTAACATCAAAGCCACGGAGGGGAGGGAATGGCAAGTGCTGGGGAGAGATGTCACATTAGTGTCTGGCACTCCAAGAGCTTCTCGCCTCAAACCTTGTTCATCAAGGCTTCAGCTCCATCGCCCTGCTTGCAGGGGAGGGAAACATCCCACGTGTGCCTGCAGACAGCCAGGGCTCGCGGGAGGAGGACGAGGTCCCGCTGCTGCCAGGGCAGAGCTCCAGCTGCCGGGGGTGAGATAGAAGCTTCCCCTTTGGGCACTTTGCAATTGTTCACCAGGGCGTCGGTTCAGCAGAGCCTGATTACATTCCCAAGCGAGCAACCAGGAAGATAATTAACTTTTGGAACAACTCACCTGCAAGACGGCGCATCCATCACCACTCAAGGGCTCCCCAGAGCAGCTGATGCCATGCTGTGAGCAGTGCTCCTGCGGCTGGAGGTGACCCCGCAGCCCAACTGGTGGGAAATATCCCCCGGGGAGCAGAAAATGCTGATTTACCTGAATCTAAACGATCTGCGGGAGCACTCCTGGCTCCTGCTTGCAACAAAAGCTGCAGAACGCGCTGTCAGCCTGCCTGGGCCCAGGGACAATGGGGTCACCCCGACGGGTATAAATAAAGCTGGGTTTTGGGGGCAGGGAGAGCCCTGCTGAGGCTTGGTGCAAAGCGCAGGGCTGATGGGGCCCTGGGACCCCCCCGGCTCCCCCCACGCGGAGGGGACGCCCCCAGCCCAGGGAGCTGCTTTTATTTGGAGTCCGCAGCACGGCCCCTGGAAGATTTATGGCCCAAGCGCCTTTGATGTGGGCCCTGATAAGCATCAGGAATATTTTCGTTTTATGACAATGTCAGGCAGGGAGCGCTGACTGAAGGGGTTTATGGGCAGCAGTGTTTCCTGCAGCTATTGAGCAGGCTGCCACATTCCTAGGGAAGGCCAGCCATTAAAGTCATAAACCCCCCTCTGGAAGGCTTTATAAACAGAGGGAAGCTTCTCCTTTAAGGGAGAGGACTGGGGAGTATTTCCATTTCAATCAGGGGCATCTCTGGAACAAGACCACAGCCAGGGCTGTGCAGAATTTGTCAGGGGATTAGCTCAGGAAAAGAGAGAGTGCAGGATTTTTCCCCTTCGCACTCACTCGGCTGTTATTCCAAATTAGGCTGTTCGCGTTCAGCTCGGAGGAGGGTAATGAAAACCAGAAGGGAGCTGCAGCGAGAGCCTGGCTCGGGGCAGGGGACGGGGACGGGGCAGCAGCGAAGTGCAGGCGTGCGCAGGGCACCAGTCCCTATACCACCAGCGTTGGCAGCGCTGGTGCTGTCTTGGTGCTGGCATACAAGAGGTGCACGGCACTGCACAGCGTTGCACTGTGCTGAACAACATTGCACAGCTCTGCACAGCATTGCACGGTGCTGAGCAGCATTGCACGGCACTGCACAGCGTTGCACAGCACTGCACAGCGTTGCAGGGTGCTGAACAGCATTGCACACCTCTGCACAGCGTTGCACGGTGCTGAACAGCGTTGCACACCTCTGCACAGCGTTGCACGGTGCTGAACAGCATTGCACAGCGCTCCACAGCATGGCACAGCACAGCATGCTGCTGCACATTGCTGCTCCACTGGGAGCAAACCCCACAGCTTCCAAAGCCTTCACCCTGCCCCGACAGGCGGGGGGCCCCGTGTTGCACCCACCGATCGGGGTCCTGGCTGCCGGAAAGCGGCTGTGGCCTGGCTTTCTCCCCGCAGCAGCCTCTGCTCACTGTCAACTGCTTCCCGCTTGATTTATTTGAGGTTTACGCTCCAATCTGTAATGCAAAACCACCGAGCGCATTTCTTCCTCCTTGTAATTAAAGCCCCCGATGCTGAAGCGCACACCTGGTATAAACAGCTATAAAAAAGCACATGTGCAGCGCCAGCACTGTTTTTAGGCGCTGGGAACTCAGCCCAACACCGGGTGCCCATCCAAGAGGCACTGAAGGCGACTGCCCCGGTGCAAGGGGGGACGCAGCTGGGTCTGGCCGCATGCAGCCTCTGAGTCTGAGGTGGAATTTTCCAGGGGTGTTTTGGTGTTAGGCTGGGGGCAGGAGTAGGGGTCCCTTCCTTGCGGCATCCTGGGGAGCCCTCCTCGTTGGAGCCTCAATGGAAGGGCACAATTCCAGGGCTGAGCTCCAGGCTTGAAGGACAAATGATTAATGGCTGATAGGCCTGAACTTCCCAGTGCTTCAGAGATTTATATAGCAATGGTTTTCCTGAACTTTACCTAAATACCACGGGATGAAGCCAGCACGCATGCTAAAGCACGCCGTGCTCCAGGGGCGGCGAGAGACCCTCAAAGGCCGGGCAGGCCGGGCCCACTCCCTGATGAATTTAAGCCTCCTTCGAATTTCCAGCCTAAATCTTTTTCATGGCCAATTTACCCCCTTTGTCCTTGTGCCAACATTGTCCTCCAGCTTGCACAGCCGTCCCCTGCTGGGTGGTCTCCCCCTGTGGCCCCACGGGCAGCACCCAGTGCACGGGGTGGGACGCCTGTGCTGTCAGCATGGGAAGCTCCTTGCGCAAGCGGAAAGGCAGGACGAACAGGTTCGGTGGGTGGGAAAGGAGCAGGGAACGCCTGGCAGCACCTGCGGTGCCTCACAGCTCCCAGCACGCGGCTCGGCAGGCGTCCCGCAGCCCCGTGCAGGTGCAGAAGCGGGGCAGCCCCTCTCCCAGGGTTGTGCTGCACCACCGAGCAGATACCCACCGTCTGTGTCGCTGAGGAAAACCAAGAACTCGAAGCAATTTTAAATGAACTTTCAAAATGATGAACAAAGAGCCCTTGTCCATGTTATACAGCAAATAAATCACACCAAAATGATAGTTGTAATTCCCAAAAGTACACAGAGAATTGATTTTCCGATGACATTCATCATGATAAACCGGTGCAGCAGCGTACAGGCACATCTTAAGCTGCAGCTGGCCACCTCCCTCCCATTTATCTCCCGTCCCATCTCGGCCGGCCGCGCTTGCACCGTTGCACAAGCGATCATTGCTGCTAAGGACAGCGGGGCCGCTCTGAGCGCGTGCTGCCGCCGCAGCCCAGCTGTGTCACGCTGACTCTGTCACAGGGCTCCGAAGTGGTTTCACCACTTGCCAAGGACGCGGCCAGGAACGGCGAGCAGGGATGTGCCGAGCCCAGCACCAGCGGAGCCCAGCAAGCAAGGGGCTCCGTGAGGATAACACTGCTTTCAGTCCCCAATCAGATTTCTAAATTACAACTGTGTGAGCCTGCATATATATCTCCCTTTGTCAGAGCCTCGCCAGCCTCTCCTTCTCTCCTTTATTTGTCTTGCTGCTGTTGCAGCGAAAATGTATTGGCTTTGCAGTTAGTGATTACACGTCATCACATACCCAATTTATAACACCATACCCCAAAGAACAGATGTAATAAAGCCAGGCCAGGAAACAGCAATGTTATAAAACAGAGCAGTCAACTCAAAGGTCCTTGCATGTGTGCAGGAAAGAAAATATTACAGACACTGCTTTGGGGAGGGGGAGGCTGCGGGGAGGAGGGGGCTCACCGCGGGCAGG
>VXAV01011324.1:90908-101876 GCA_013399715.1 Alectura lathami | reverse complement strand
CGATGGGATGGGGTGGGATGGGATGGGATGGGATGGGGTGGGGGTGACATGGTCCCATGGGCAGCACTTCCCTGGTTCTTGTCCTGCCCTGGGCTCACAGCCTCCTTCTCTTCATGAGGAAGGACAAGGGCAGCGGTGATCTGCAAATTTCTGAGCCCCCCTGCCCGTTCAGCCCCAAAGCCACCAGCTATCAATCCAGCAGCAGCTCTCCAAAAAGCCTCACCCCATGCAGGAGCTTATCTCCTTCTATGCACGATGCAGGAGACAGCCATCTCGCAGTGGGGCCGGCTAATCGCAGCCAGAGATAGGGGAGACCCCAGAGCGAGGGCTGCGCGGGGACGGCGCCGAGCACGCAGCCGATAACGCGGCAGCAGCGGGGTGAGCGCGCAGCTCCCAGCGCCTCATTATCAAAAAGTTTTTGTTTAATAGCCCAGGGTAATAAAATGCACCTCTGGAGGGCCTGCCCAGATAAAGGAATGTAAATCAGTGATAAAGGGCTCTGAATTTCGCTGCCACAAGGAGTTCTCAGAGCCCCTTGGTCCCCTCAGGATGGTGGGAGGGGGCTGGATCCCCCACGCGTTCGGTCCCCGCACCTGGGGGTGGGCTGGGCAGGGTGGGGGCAGCTTATCGGGCTGCTGTGGGGAAAGGAGGGCTAAAGGGCAAAAACCTGCAGTCCTGGCTGGAGTGCGGCGGAGAAACTGACGCGGTGCCAATTCCTTGGCTTTAAAAGCTAATCTCGGAAAGGTCAGAGCTCCCATTCACGATGGGACTAAACAAAAAGCTAATTAGCGGCCTTTTGTGCGCCTAAATGAGGCCGGAGAGTTCCCGGCGCTCCCGGGGGGCCAGCGCTGCTCCCGGTGCTCCTGGCCGGGCCCCGCGCTCCCTCGAGGTGTTTCCCAGGAGCACGTCCCGCAGGATGCTGGAAACGCGTGCGGCTCCCACCGCTCCCACGAGGCGCTGGGGGCCGGGCTGCAGCGGGGCCAGGGCCGCTGGGACCCCAGCGTCCTTGGGGACCCCAGCTCAGAGGGTTCGGGGTGGGGGGCTCGGCTCAGCCCCGGGGGGAGCCGGGCACTGCTGGGAGCCCGCAGCTGCCCCTCGAGTGGCGTGGCCCCGCCAGCTGTTCCGGAGCAGTGGGTTCCCGTTGCCAAGATATGGATTTGGTTTTAATAACAGTTAGTGCAAACATTGTAAATTTACTGCTGCTAGAGAGAGTTTTTGAAAACGTCCAACTCTGGCTATAATTTTTCAATCGCACCAGCTGTTTGTGCTCTGTTCATACCTGACATGCTGCTTTGAAATAGCAATCACTGTATTTATAAGAAGGGAAGGACTCATAAATATGTCAGGAGTGGAATATACAACGCCATATTTCACCATTTTCTATTTTAAAATTGTGAGTTATGGCTACAGAAATGTGGTCCCATTAAAGGTGATATGATGTATTTTGTGTCTTGTTCAGGAGCCCATCCATCACCGAGACAATAAAGAAAACCGCACTTACTTTTTTTCCCTGTCGTCTGTAATTTATGATGCCCAAAAAGCTGTAACCTTTTGGCAGGCTTTGCAGAAACTGCTGCACTGTTAGCAACTAAATAACCTTTTATAAGGTTTTAAATGTGTTGCTACAGTCTCAATGCACTTGCTGTATCGATCCAGGAGATCCTGCAAAAAAGGGGAAGGGAACATGATCTATACCGGGATCGATAACAGTATATGGATTGTTGAAAGATGCTTCTAATGATTTTTGCCAGCCGTCATCTTTCAATGTGCTGCTCCCCATCTTTTAGGCTTCAGTCTTCGCTCAAATTAATTAACCTTGCTCAGCCTCTCCGTGTGCCAGTGCTCGAGGCAGGGCTGGGAGGGCTGCGGCGTGCAGCAGGGAGGTGGCAGCGGCTGCAGTGGCCCCGTGGCGATGCCCGCCTGCGCCCGGTCCGCTGTCCTGGCTGAGCCATCTCCATCCCCACTGAGCAACACCACAGCAAGCATCCCCACGAGGCGGGCAGGACGGGGCGTGCGGAAGGACGCCCACCCACCCGCCTGTCCCTGCTTCATGGAGGAGGGAGGCTTCCATTTTTCTGCCGTAGGAAGGCACCGGGTCTTCCCCTAAAGCACGGGCAGCCCCAAAATCTGAGGGTCCCACTTTGCAGCGTGGGGCTGCTGGGGGCTGCAGCGGGGCTGCTCCGCAGGGTCAAACATGGACACCCAGCGGAGGCTGGAGGAGTGCTGAGTGCAGAGCAATCCCAGGGCAGGAGCCTCGTGCTCGCCGGGCTGCTCGGTCAGGAACCCGAAGGAAAGGCGAAGCGCGGGATCGACAGCGCTGCTCCCATCAAGCACGGCTCGCTCCCGGCCCCGCCTGACTCGCTCACTTTGTCATTTATGTTTTCCCCCCAAAGCAGCCACCAAATCATTATTAACATTATAAATAAAATGAGAGGGCAAGTTATTAAATGTAAAATATGTGGAGTCCTCCTCGAACTCGCTGCATAGTTCATAAATATGATGGCTTAATTTCATCTGTAATCCAAATGGCTGATGAAGCATTACACAGCTCTCTGTTAATTGAAGTTGTTAACAAAGCTGAAGAGAGAGATTATTATGTATAGACTTTTATCCTTCAGGGGTATCATCATAACAGATCATAAATGGAAATGAATTCGTCGCTCCCACACGCCACCGCGGGATCCCTGCACGCAGATTTCACAGGGCAGGGGCCAGGACTCGGGGCAGATCCTGGGCGCGAGGATCCCCAGCCCCCAGCCCCCATACCCAGCCCTCC
Source organism: Alectura lathami (assembly GCA_013399715.1). Taxonomy (NCBI): domain Eukaryota; kingdom Metazoa; phylum Chordata; class Aves; order Galliformes; family Megapodiidae; genus Alectura; species Alectura lathami. Next base: position 99,100 of record VXAV01011324.1, on the reverse strand, counting down.
CCCACCCCCACAGCTCAGGGATGTGAGATCACGGCCACCCCCTGGGGTGGGATCCATCAGGGCGGTGGAAAATCCATCCCTGCCCACGTCCCGGCCACAGCGAGCACGTGCACGAGGAGCCTCTGGGTTCAGCCCCGGTAATTTACTTCGGGGCACGAGGCGAGCTCCGTGCAGGCAGCCAGGGCTCGATGTATTTATCAGGTCCCTGGACAAAGGGTCATTATTATCTCAGAGCCCAGTGTCTATATTTTCAGCGCGTTGCTTAAAGTAATAATTGTGTGACTTCTAGTTAGTGATGGGTTATTTGTTTTATGGAGAAACGGACGCCTGCTGTAAGTGGGTATTAAAGGTTTCATGGTGCAGCTGTGCCCCTTCCCGAGGCTTTTCAGTGTCTGCTTTCTTAAGCCCTGGGTCTTCCGAGCACCAGGAGATGCTCAGCCAGCAAGTGGATGCAGCCCCCAGCTTAGCTCCCCCACCACAAGCAGCCAGCCCAGCCTGGCCTGCGTCGCTGCAGCCCCTGCTCCTCTGCTCTGCTTCCAGGTGGAGCTATGAAAACATACAATGCCGTTTCCTCCTCCTGGATCCCATCAGCTTTTTCCATCCAGCACATTATCCAGGAAATTCTCGTCTATACCTTTGAGGAGTTACCATGATTATCTGGAACGCGTTACTTGCACACAGCAAATGCAAATTAATGTAGTCTTCACGTTTCGCCGTGGCAATAAAGGGGAATGTTGACATCAGCCTGAAAGTAGAATTAGCTTTTGCATTATGTGGTGTGAGAGCGAGGTGTTGAAACCCACGTGCGAGACGTTCCAAGTTACAGTAAAGAACTGTTCTGGCAGCAGCGCAAAAACATTGTCGTGTTTCCAAAAGCCAGAGGTAGGCTGAGTGGTCTCTCTGTTCCAGGCTGTATTATTGCTTTTGCTGGGCTTTCAAAACCCTGCCATTTTGTCTTGTTAGCTCTAATGTGCTCCTTGGTTTATTGCAAGCTCATCTCCTTAAGAAGAGAGAGTTACAGCGCTGTCAGGCTCTGCTACTCTCTGATAAAGAGCCCGCTCCGTTCCTAGCAACACCAGCCTCCCCTCCCCGCCGTAATCCCTCCGCAGCACCGCTCTCATCGCTCCATGGGAACCCTCTGAACCGCAGCAGACGGGGCCGGTCCTGCCGGCAGCTCCTCGGCCCGGCAGCTACCGCGCTGGGCGCTGGCACCCTGCTCCCGGGGGGACGGCCAAGGTGCCGGAGCCCCTGAGACCGGGCGGGAGGCTGGGTGGGAAGGGACGAGGGTAAGAGTTGAGCTGATCATTTCTGCGGTGCGTGGGCCTTCTCCGAGCACCCAAATCCTGCGGCGAACAGAAAACCTGGCGTGGACTGACATCCTGGGACACTGTGACCCCTTTGTCCCTCCCTACCCACTGGGGACCTCAGTGCACAACCCCAGTACCAATGCACAACCCCAACACCAATGCGCATCCCCAGCACCCGGGGCACACCCTGGGCACCCCTCGCACCTCCCGGGTACCATCGCGCATGGGAAGGGGAGGCCGGACCCCGACCCCACCTGCAGCTGCTGGGCAGTTTTCCTGCAGAATCGGGTCAGCTCCATTTTTCGGCCACCAGCCGCGCTGCGGGTGAGGCCCGGCCGTTTGGCTAATTACAGCAGGAGCGTTTTCAGCCGACGTTGATGGAGAGCAGCGGCCCAGAGATCAGCAGCGAAGCTGAGAGCAAAGGGCGAGAGCGAGACACGAACAGGGACGAGCTCACCGGGTCAAGTAGGCTCTGCCAGCCCCGCAATTATCTCCTGTCCTCCTCCCTGCTCCGCGGTCGGAGCAGAGGGGTGAGTTCGCTGGTGCGGTTTGAATTAACCCCTCGCCTGCCGCTGGCCTTGGAGCTGCCGCACGCACCGCCGGTGCTTTGGTCGGCCCAGCAGCACCTCCAGGGCTGAGCTCTCCCACCTGCATCCCACATCCCCCACCTCCTCCCGGCAGCGGGGGCAGCAGCACTGCAGGGGCACAGCAGGCACCAGAACCAGCACCCTGCCCATGCCATGCAGATGTCAGGCTTTGCTGAGGTTTGCTCCAGAAGCATCTTTACGCACCATCGTCTTCCAGGTCCTTCACGTGCAGCTGCTCCTCCACATTTGGAGCAGCACCGTCCTGCTGCAGGGCCTGGTTTTATCGGTGCACTGAGCAGAAAGAGTTGCAGATGGATTTTGCACTTGGTGGCTGCCTGCACGGAGCTGGGGGACGGAGGAAAGGGTGAGTGGGAAGAGTTTGGAAGAGGAGCCCTGAACGTGCCTGCGTGCACCGGGCCAGACGCTGGCTGCAGGCTCGCTTTGGAAACACTTTTCTTAATAAAGAGCTAGTTTAGTTTCATAGCCACGACGGCCATCCATGCTGTTATTCAGCATGTGGCATATGAAACAGGTCGTTCTGGGGAGACCCACAGGAAGGAGCAGAGCGCAATAACAGCGAGCGGAGCGGCTCGGCTGCAGGACCACCAGGACTGCGGGTTCCAGGCCGTGCCAGGCACAGCGTGCAAGGGCTGCGCCTGCAGGTGAACCGCAGGGAGGGCAGGGTCCCGGGGCAGGTGGAGCAGAGGGGCACCCACCGCATCCCGTCACCTTCACGTGGGATCAGGGCTGTGGGTGCGGGAGGAAGCTGAGCCCCCCGCCTGGGCAGGCAGCGCTCCAGGACAATTTGGGCTGAGAGGGCTGTAAACGAGGGAGAAGGGAAAACAAATGATGCCAGCAGCAGGTGAAGGAAGTGTAGGAGCATTATGTATAATATTAAATTTAATGCTATTCCATTTTCCATCTCAGTTATTAAATTAACTGAGGACTATGCTTGCACTTAAAAGATCCCTGTCATATTTTATGCACAAGATGATCTCAGAGTAATTCGTGCTAGAAATATGTCATGTTAAATTACAGATACCAATAAACCTTACTTAAACTCAGCATTGATCATGTGTGGGAGGTAACCCCCAGGGCCAGGCTCCCCTCCTGGCAGAGACGGATCTGGGTGCCACCGTCACCATGGGGCACGCGGTTGTCACCGGACGTGCGTGGGACAGCCGAGGCGCGCGGGGTCTGACAGGTGGCGGTGAGGTGACAGGGACCCACCAGCAGCGATGCTGCTTGTAGTGCCACCTCCTCACCGACCCCGCGCAAGGCTGAGCTCGTGCCAGCTCGGGGACCTTTGGGTTCCAGTGCAGTGCAGTGGGGAGTGGGTTACGTTTTGCAGCCAGCATTACGGGTGCTGCTGTGTCCCCCCAGACTCCATGGCCACGGGCAGCACCAGCACGCAGCAGACCCCGGCCGCATTCTCCCTTGTGCCTGCCCCACTCCGCAGAGCTGCCCTCATGTGATCCGAGGCTGGGCTTTCCCACTCCGAAAAGAGCCCTCGCCTCTGTGTGGGGAATCACAAGCTCCAGATGCCCCGAGGCTCCGCAAGAAGCTTGGCTTCTGCCTGCCCTGAATGGGGCCGCTTGTTCTGCGCAGCCCTGCTCGCCAGGCGCTCTGCTCGTGCCCCAGCTCGGGCTTTAGCTCCAAAGCCACAGCCACTCCCTGGCGCCTCAGTGGGATAACAGCAGGGCTCCTCGCCTTGAGCGCCCCATGGGAAAACCCAAGTGTCCCCGGCATTGCTGCTGCTAACCCAGACGCAAGGACAGAGGTGCACCCGTGGCCACGGGCTTCAACGCAACCCGCGCAGCGCTTGGTGGGGTTTGAGCAAGGCTGCTACAGACACGTGTCCTGGCTTGGATGGGATGGAGCTGATCTCCCTCACAGTGGCTGGTATGATGCTGCTATCGACCCCCTGAATTTATGAGCTCATGGCTGCAGTGCTGCCACCCCCACCGGCAACAACTTCCCAGAGCCACCAGCAGCCACCGCTGGAGCTGCTCCCGTTACGCCAGCACCCACATGGGTGTGGCTGGTGCTGGTCCAGCGCTGGGTGCTGGCATCCGAGCATCCCTGATGCAACGCTCACTGCTCTTTGCCATGGCCCCACAGCAGCACCAAGCAGCACCGAGCCACCACAGCCCCGCACCGCGGGACCCCAGCCCCGCACCAAGCACCCCCCAGCTGCTGCTGCCCCCGGCGTCGGGCAGTAATTGGGTGCAGCAGCACAAGCTGCAGGGCTGCTTTAATCCTGCTCCAGGTGGCTGCAATCCAGTGCAGGATTTACAGTGCCCTGACCCTGAGCTGTCAAGAAGGAACAGCCAGATTAATGGGGTGGGCGGGTTCGTGCAATAATCGTTTGTTTGATGTGACAAGCCTGATAGGCGTTGATTTACTTACAGACTGATAGGCTTTTAATTGAGCACCTCCGTCCCAGTCACATCAAAGGCAGAGGTTGACAAGGGGCCCCTTTTACCAAAAGCTCCCAGTGACTGACAGATCCTGGATGCTAATTCTCCCAGGGAGGGGGTTCCCTATTTTTCTCTTCCTTTTTTTTCTCAGGATAGGCCAGGCACAGAGAAAGCCCCTTCCCTTGCAGGGGGAATGCCTGGCAAAGGCAGGGCCACAGGGATGGGGATGGGGATGGGGATGGGTGCACGCTGGGTGCCAGCATCACCCCTGGCACACTGCAGGGAGCCCTCATCCACCCCTGCTCTTGCTCCACCGGCAGCAGATAACAGACAGAAGGTGGCCGGGTGTTGGAAAGGCAGCGGGCAGAGGCCCAGCGGTGGTTTCATCACTGACTTCCAGTGCACCAGCACGGCTGCCCGACCTCGGCAGGCAGGAGAGCTCGTGGGACGCAGGCACGGCACTGAGACGGAGCTCTTGTGAGTTAGCTGCAGGTGGGTGAGGAGAAGGAACGCCAGAGCCAAGGCACTCAGACACCTTGCAGAAGACTTTCAGGAGATTCCCATTCAGAAATGGGAAATTTAAGGAAGTGGGTGTAAATCACAGCTCTTTTCTGCAACCTGTGGTGTGCAGGAAAGCCTGAGCCTTTGGGCTGGATTAGCTGTGTGTACTTATGTTTGAAAGTCTGATGTGTTTCTCAGCATCTAAATATAAATTATTTTTACTGTATCAATGATTAAATATTTTTCTTTGAGATCATAGAGTCCAAAAAAAAAATGTTTCTGAAAAGGCATTCAAAAAATTTAAAAGAAGGAAAAAATCCCTCTGAGAAGCCCTTTTGTCATTTGCAACCAATAAAAATGCCTATTGTTATGAAAGGCTCATAAATAATCTGATTTTGGCATGCTTTCATACCATACAGAAAATGAATAAATTAAACTTGATTTACAGCCTTTTTCATTTTTATTAGAGCCGCTCCAAACATTTTATGTAACGTACGTGCCAGATGAGCTACACCAAATGGTTTGAGGCTCTGGTTCTGATATTATATAAATTAAGTTGTTTTAATTTGCATAGTTTAATTAACTAACACTGGCAAAGAAAAAAAGGAAAGCAGAGGTCTGGGCGACTCCGTGTGCGTCTGAGGGCTCAGCGCAGCCATGGGGACAGCCCCAAGCATGTGTCTGCATCCCCGCATCACTTCGGGCGGGGGCCAGCGCCCTGCCGGGGCCCCTTCCCCGCAGCTGCAGCGCTGAAGGGCGCGGGGGCTCTGCGAAGTTCCCGTTTCACACATGGGGAAACCGAGGCCCGCCTGGCGCAGCTCGGCAGCCTTCAGCCGGCTGGGACGCCCCCGTGGCGTAAGCCGAGGCCCCAGTTGCCCCCAGTGACGAAGCACCTTTCGGAGGCCCAGGCGCAGAGCTGGGAGCGGGAAGGGGGAAAAAAGCCTGAGCCAATGTCACCGTGCCCCGGCGTCGGCCTCGCCGCGCGGTTTGATCTGCTGCCCGTCCCCGCCGCGCCGAGCAGCGCCTTCCTTCCCTCCGCAGCACTTTGATAAGTGTGCGATGTTCTCCTCCCCCTCGCGCGATTTATCCTGTAGAATTTCACACCAGGAAACAGCTTCATTACATCAACAACAGGAAGACCCCACTGATTTGTCACACAGAAAAACAGCTGTTAGTCACACATCAAGGGAGCAGAGGAGGGAAAGAAATCTCACCTTTTCCCTTTAATGTTCGGCAGCTCTTTAATGCTAATCGCTCTGCGGAGAAGGCAGCTACCAGGCTATTCAATAAGTAACCATCACCCAGTGAGCTCCAGTTAATATCCAAGTGTCTTCCTGCTTCTCCTGCTTCATGATTGCTTTCGAAAGAAAGATTAATTCCAACTTTAAAAAAGAAAACACTATTTTTATCATTGCCAGAAGTCTATATGGGTTTAAAAAAGAAAAAGCACTTGCTTGTCGTTTTACATCTTGCAATTTTGTCAGTTGTTTTAAAACATGTCTCCTGTAATAAATAAGATCATTTTTATGCACTTGTTCTGCAGCTAGCGGCGAGGCGCGGCGCTGGGCAGAGCGCTGCCTTCCAGCACCTCCTGCTCGGCGCCGGCTGTAAGCCCGCAGCACACGCTTCCCTGGGGCCTCGGTGGGAGCCAGCAAACCCCAAAAGAACAGACACGGGGAGTGAGAGCACCGGGGGCTGTGCAATGCTCTGACCATGGGCTGCGCTTTGTACTCTTGCTGGCACCGGAGCAGGTGGAGGAATACGCCGGGCTCTGCAGGGAAACCGGCCGGGCTCTGCGCCGACTGACCTGGGTGCAGTTCTGCTGCCCCAGTTCCCACTGTGACTCAGAGCCTCCCCTGCAGGGACATCTCGTGCCGGGAGGGGCGGAGAGCAGCCAGGACCAGACCCCCAGCCCGCGGGGAGGCAGGGACGCAGCCCCCAGACACCGCTGCCCTCACCCCCCTGTCCCACCCCATTTTATTTTATTTCATTAACGCCGTGTTGCTGTTGGCGTGCACCTTGAGCTAGTTGGAGGAACAGCTTTTTTCCCTCTCCGCCTGACCTGAATGGCTCCTTTGACAGGCAGGCCTCTCCTCTCACCATCCACGCTGTGCGGATTGAACCAGTCCTGCAGTCAGCTTCGGGGGGAAGTAGAAAAGCCTCCCAAAGAGGCAGAGCTGACAGGTCGGCACTCGGCGTGACTGATGGCGGCTGGGGACGCTGTGCCACGGCCGTGCCGGCGCTGGGGGACAGCAAAGCCTCTACCCAGAGCCCGGCACACGCAGGCTCTGAGGGGCGGCCGTGAGAACTCGGTAATGGCAACTCTGCTGTAACATAAAGCGTCTGTCAGGAGTTAACATGATTAACTGCACGCCTCCGTGTCTCTGTCCTCTCTCTGGGCAGGGATCAGGGATCCCAAACCAAAGCCTGGCACGGGCAGAGGTGGGTCCGTGCGTCAGTGGGCCGAGGGCTGCTCTCCGGCCACGCGCAGGCAGCCGCTGGCAGCGTCCCGTCGGCAAGTTACCGGCCTTCAGCCAGGATGGGAAGGAAAACATGAAAATGTCAAACATCCAGAGTTATAAATACATTCATGGTGTACCAGGCTAATCAGAGAGACAGGGTTACCGGGCTTTCAATAGGTAATTTGTTCCAGATAAGCCTCGGTTTTAATAGAGCAGCAATGACATCACCGCCGTGTGCTACGGACTCGCTCCTTGCTTTCCACTGTGTGCCCCTGGGACGGGCTCAGCCCTGCACGCAGCGCCCAGCTCCACTCCTTTGCCTCCTGAAGGAGAATGTTTGTGAATTTAATGCAAAGGCACCTGGGAAAGGTAACTAGACATAGGAAGTTAATTGTTGGGACGTTTGTTTAGTTATAGAGGAGTCTGCACCACCACTGGGGAATTTTTAAGACTAGAAACTAAGGAGAAAGGAAAACCACTGAAAGCAATGAGTATTCCAGACAGCAGCATAAGGAAATGGCACGTTCTTCGGGGCTGGGTGCCCTGCTCATGGTGCTGCCTGTGCAACCCCAGGGCTGCTGAGGGCGTGAAATGCTCGGTGACCGCATGCCCAGGACCTCAGCAGCAGAAAACACCATAACAGCCGAGAGCTGCTGCTGATAAAAGTAATCTAAAACGCTGCTGATTGCACCACATTCAAACTAAATATGTACACACGCAAAATGCGCTGGCGCTTCAGGTTTGGACGGCACCGCCGTCCTGGCAGCAGCCCCACAGGGCCTCGCTCTGTGCCCGGCGTGCACCCAGGCAGGGTGCCAGCGGGCTCATCCTGCAAGGCGATGGGGTGCTGAGCTGCCGGGCCGGGCCGTGCCGTGCCGTGCCGCGACACACCGCGCCGAGCAGCGCCGAGCAGCG
>VXAV01011324.1:64617-75328 GCA_013399715.1 Alectura lathami | reverse complement strand
CTGCCCGGGCCGAGCCGGGTGCGCCCGGCCCGCGAGCGGCCGCCCCTCACGGCTCTCTTCTCCGGTCTTTCCCTCTTCAGACCACGCTGCAGACGGACGAGGTGAAGAATGTCCCTTGCGGGACCAGGTGAGGTCTCGGCCGGTAGTCCCGCGGGGCTCTGCCGTTGCCGGGTGCCTTTGGCTCCTTCCCCTTTTCCCCTCTCCCCCCGCTCCGCCGGGTGTCCCACCGCCGCCCCGGCGGAGCACGAAGTGCATTGCTTGACATCGCGGGGCAGATGGAAGCAGGGCAGAGGCCGGGAGTTTGCCTTTCCACGTAGTAGCCACTCCAAAGATGATTTTTCCAAGCCTGGCCCCGCGCGTTTCGTGATCCAGTGTCTGGAGAAGGCAGGATCCTGCTCGGGGTGCTGGGGTTTGTGGCGGCGGGGCTGCGCGCGGGGTGGGAATGCCGCACTCGGCCCGCTAGAGGGGGGTGTGCTCTGCTCGGAGGCTGCCGGGCTGCAGGGCAGGGCGCTTGGCCTCCTGCAAACTTCTCCCCCGCGCCCCACACCACCCCTTTTTCTTTTCTTCCTGTTGCAGTGGAGGAGTGATGATTTATTTTGACAGAATCGAGGTGGTGAATTTCCTGATTCAAAGCGCAGGTGAGTTCTTCCCCTCCGACCCTGAGAATCCTGCCGTCCAGAGGAGTGTGTGTTTTCCTGCTGGCGCGGATGAGGTGCAGAGGTCTGCCTGCCTGAGCTTGGGTTTGGAGCCGGGGAGTACCCCTGTGCAGCTCCATACTTCCTGGGTTTGAACTTTAAACCAGCTCTCCCAGGCACTTGGTTAATTATTTCCTGCACATTCTTGTTCTGTGCTGCTGGTTGCTTCACTGCTACCTGCCCGCCATCCGTCCCTTCTGTTATTTCTGTTGTTGTGGCCCCACTGGGCTTGATGCTTCAGTGAAGAACCTCTAACTTGAACAACGAGGTGTGCAAGAGGCTGGGGACCTGTGCAGTTTGGTTTTTTTTTTTTTTTTTGTCCGTGTGTTCTGCAACTCAGACACAACCCGTGTCTGCTGGAGAGAGGTTTGTGGGTGGTTTAGAGAGGGCTGCCATTGCTGGGATGTCGTTGTGTTAACGAGGCACGTGACCAGACGTTGGTGAGGGTGTGAGGAAACACTCACAATGCTTAGAAGCCCCCTGAGCAAAGCAGCTGGTTGCGGTGCAGCCTCTCCTCCTGTGGGTGCTTCCCTGGCTGCAGTCTGGCGCTGCATCTCGTGGCCGCCCTCTGCCCCGGCTGTTAATCGCGGTTTCACTTCTTCCCTTGCAGTGTATGACATAGTGAAGAACTACACCGCCGACTACGACAAGGCCCTCATCTTCAACAAGATTCACCACGAGCTGAACCAGTTCTGCAGCGTCCACACGCTGCAGGAGGTCTACATCGAGCTGTTCGGTGAGCTGCCCCTCCGAGCCTTCGCCCTCGGGTTGATGGCCCCTTGAGTGCCGTCTCTGCGAGCTGCTTGCATCCCCTGCTGGCAGAGGAGTCGCTGGTCCCAGCCGGCGGGCCTTGTGCAGATCAGTCTGGTGCCTGGGGCTGTCAGCCAGTTATTTGCTCCCTATTATCTTTTGTTGCTGAGTGGTTCGCTGTATTACAAGAAAAATGAGAAATAAAACCTGCCAGTAGTAGTGGAGGGGGTGAGGGGAGGGAGAGGTGGTTCCGCTGCATGGTGTGGTTAAGGAACGTGGCTGGTGAATCAGCTGCGGTGTTTGCTAGTCCAGATGGAAGAGCTGGTCCTCTGCTCTTGGCTGTTGAAGGTGTGGGAGCGTGTGCTCCCTGTGGTGGGGGTTTGGTGAGCTGTGTCAGGCACGTTGCTGTAGCTCCTGGACGCTGCGAGCGAGCGCTGGCAACCGGAGCGGCGTGGTGGGGCCCGTGGGCTCCCCTTCCTCTCTTCAGGCCGGTGGGAAGTCAGGCAGCACTTGGAGCACGCTACAAGGGACGGCCGGGAGAGGAGCGGTGGTTTCTTGGTAGAAATAGGCTGGCCTCTGCCAGCGCCGAGTGTTTTCTTTATGGCTTTGGAGTGACAAGAAATCCCTCCCAGCATCTGGCAGCAGCAGTGCTGGCCCTGGATGAAGTGTTGCTGTGCACGGTTTGGACCCGGAACGGACAGGATTAGTGGCTGGGATTCTTCGGTGCCAAGTGCCTGAAAGAGCACGAGGTGTTTGCAGGCCACGTCTCTGTTTAGCCAGGGCTTTCCAAGAAGCCTGGCTATCCCCTTTCTGACAGGGCCTCTGCACAAAATGCTGGCCCGGGCTCAGCGTGCCTCCTGTTCCTTTGTGGGGCTGCTGGTGAATGTGGGGCTCTGTGTCGGTGGAGGCTCCAGATGTCGGCAGCTGCTGCCGACAGCTGCTTGAAACGGGCTCCAGGCAGCCAGCGTGCACGGGAGGAGCTTGTCCGAGCCCCCGTGTAACTCGTTCGGTCTGAGCTGAAAGTTTTCTGGCTCCAGAGCTGTGAAGGGGGGCACAGCCCACTTCGGGCAGGCTGATGTCATTCTCTGCCCCCACATCTGCGAGCAGGTGCAGGAAACTGATAACAGCTGTTTCCTAAACTCCTGGCTGAACTTCATTGTGAGCGTGGGTTCCAGCTAACTAACGGGGACCAAAGCAAATAACCAGGGAGCGCAACGTGATCGCTTTCAAGGCTGTTCCATTTTTATTTCCCCTTTGCATTTCTCAGCAGGCCCCAACTGGAAACACTGCTCTCCTTAGCGCTCTTCACTGAAGGAGGGTTTTGTTCTGTATTTCCTTTTGAAACTTCTTAGCTATGCTGGAGTTAACCGTTACCCATCGTGCCAAACAGGCTTTACCGATGAAGTTTTTGCAGCCTGTTAAAAGAAGCCACGCAGCCGTTTTGCATTTCTGCCATTCCATTTTCTTAGCTGCTGGCACAGGTACAGCCCCTGACCTGTCACGGTTTAGCTGGGCCACATCTACCCCAGCATCCAGTTGGGAAGGTATCAGTCGGGAAGTAGGTTAGGGCAGATTTTGTTTACCATAAAAATGCTACTCATGGCTCAAACAGAATCCAAACTGCAGGAAGGAGCTTCGTTTTATGCTTGCCCCGTTCCTGTAGCCTTTCCCAAGTTCTTGCCGTTGCTCCGCTGCCTGATGTGCTGAGCAGCCGTGAACCTGCCCTGCGGTTCAGGGTAGTCTCTCTCAGCCCAGCCCTCCGGTGCCGCACTTACCTCTCTGCTTACCTTCTCCCCTCCCCTCAGATCAGATTGATGAAAACCTCAAGCTGGCATTGCAGCAGGACCTCACCACGATGGCTCCCGGGTTAATCATACAGGTAATCAGGGTCCTGTGGGGGGTGAGGGCTGAAAGGAAGCAGGAAGCTGCAGCTTCCAGACAAATTGCCCTGAGGTACAGACTTCGCTTACCGCAAGGAATGAGCAGTGTCCTCCTGTCCCCCCCTCGCTTTGCCGTGTTGGGCTCCCTGGGTGCTGCTTTACCCAGGCTGTAGCCTCCTGTCACGTCAGGGCATCGCTCCGCCTGGCGTTGGCTCTGCGGAGGCTGCAGCATGTGAAAGCTTTGTCTGGCAGGGCTCGCCCTCGGTGTCAACTCCCCGCCCTCGGCAGCCCCAGGGCCCTCTGCCTTTTGGCTGTTGGCTGCTTGCCTATGTTTTCTTCTGTCTCTCTTTCCAGGCAGTTCGAGTTACAAAGCCAAACATCCCTGAAACAATCCGGAGGAATTATGAGCTCATGTAAGTGCCTGAGCCTTGCTCCCTTTGTCTTCCCAAAAGGGGTCGGTCACCCGGATTAATGTGTGTGCACAGCTTGCCCCGCTCGGAGCGCCCTCTGCCAGGCCCGAGCGCAGCCTCACGCTGCCTTGCCGCCCTTCAGAGCCTCGTGGGGCTGCAGCGGGCTGCGCGTGTCTGGAAGGGGCTGGCAGCTGGCTGCTGAGCTGGGGGCCCGGGGGCTCCCCGCCTTGACGCTGGCTTTTCCTGAGAAAGGCCTCCCGGGGCGTGTGGGTGAGCGGCAGGTGGACGGGCTCCACCGCTAATCCTGCTGTTTGGCTGGGGTGGAGAAGCTGTTGATTCAACAGGCTGAAGGCTTGCAAAGCTTTGAAACAACTTTCTGTAATAGCACTTGACACGCTGATCCCCTTTCAGTGCTGTGAGCCAGCTGCCTTTTCCTCCACTTGATCATTCAGAAACGCTCATGTTCTCTGAGCTCTCTGCCAGCAGTCTGCGTGGGCCAGAGCAAGGCCCCGCTCCACGCTGCTTGGCCCTGCGGTGTCACGGCAAGTCACGTGCAGTAGGGCCAGGTCAGAATCCCAGATCTGCCTGTTCTTATCTGTTGCCATAAATCCAGCTGAGAAGGGCTTGCTCTTGACTCTAATCTCTCTTCCCAGGAGCAAAGTGTTTAAATTCTTCTGCATATATGTACACAGGCGCGCACTTTGCATGCACAAAGCAGTCGACAGAAAAGGCTTTAGCGTGCAAAAAGCGCAGGGCCGTTGACTGACTGGTGATTGCAGAGCTGTCCACATCCAAATGAGGGAAAATAAGCTGTCCTGTGGCAGAGTTGTAGCCGTCAGTGGGGCAACGCTTTTACAGGATCTGAATTTCTTTGTTTGAATAACGTACTCATCGGTAGTGACCCGTTAAGCTTACGTGTGTGCACGCCAAGCTGTTGTTCTGTGACGTGCCTCTGCTGGAAGGCACCGTGGCAGCCTGCAGAGAGAAGCAGGGAATGTTTTGCGCCGGCTTGACTGAAAACCCCCGTGCCATGAAGGGGAGGAAAAGAGGCTTTGGTTTAGGAGAAAGCCCTGCGGGTACGTGCACTCGCTGTCCTCGCTGCTGCCTGCCCTTCCCGCGTACCTGAAGGAGGATGAAGCCAACGGCGCGTCCTGGCAGCGTGGTCAGCTCAGGGTTTGAAACCGCCTCCTTCTGGCTCCCCAGGGAGAGCGAGAAGACCAAGCTGCTGATTGCAGCACAGAAGCAGAAGGTGGTGGAGAAGGAAGCGGAGACGGAGAGGAAGAAGGCGCTTATTGGTCTGTATGGCTTCGCCTGGAGGCAGTAGCTGTTGGCGTGTGGTGGGGCAGGCAGCAAACAGAGCCCAGGCTGGGGAGGGAGGGAGGGAGGGATAGCCTGGTTCAGCGCTGGGGGATTTCTCTGCTGCATCTCTTTGCAGCTGACCTGATGCTCTCCCAGAGAAACCCGAGGGGCTTCCAGCTCTGCCCGCAAACATGGGCTGACACCTCCTGAATTCTCCCAGTTTACGGCTACCAGAAGAGGGTGGGAAGGACGTCCGTGGGTGAAGCTGCTCCTGGCAGTGGGAGGGCTGTGTGGTGACAGTGTGAACGTGTTTGCTCTCGTTTCAGAGGCAGAAAAAATCGCTCAAGTTGCTGAAATAACTTACGGCCAGAAAGTGATGGAAAAGGAAACGGAGAAACGAATTTCAGAGATTGAAGGTGAGTGGTGACCTTCCCAGTAAGCAGGTGTTCTGCGGTGACTGATCTAAAGAACTTGAGAAGCAGTACTTGTATTTTTTATTTTTTTAGCAAACGGGCTTGACCAGAGGCAGGAATGGGAATGCCTCTGTACAGACTGTGCTTAAAACCCTGTGTGAAGGTGATGTCTCTAGCAGGTTGCGCTGTTCTTAAGACATCCCTCCACCCATCCAGTGCAGGACGTGCGGAGGGGTCTGCATTCCCAGCTCAGAGTGCCAAAGCCTTGTCTTCAGCTTCGTTCGTTATAGGTCCTGTCAGCCTTTACAGCAGTCCACTGGGGAGCCAACTAAGGGTCTTACAGATCAGCAGCTTCTCGTTATGAAATTCTCTGCAGAAATACAATGGGTTTTATTTCTCAGAAACGTGTGTCACTGTGTGTCAGGCCTTCAGTTCAACTCTGTGTCTGGGGAGGATTCAGGTGTCCCTCGTTCTTTCCAGTGCCCCTGGCAGGGACCACTGTGGTTAGTAGCCAGCAGAGAGGAAGTCTCAGGAAAGCCATCCTGTTTCTAAGTGTAATTGCTCGCAGGATTCCCTGCTAGTCCAGGTAAACAAGTGGCTCATCCAGCTGTGCAGCTCTCAGATCCAACCCAGCATGTACCACGAATGCGTGGCTCCCTGTTGAGGAAGGAATGTCAGGAGATCACCTCGAGCCACCCAGATTGAGCTCGTCTTAGCCCTGACGGCCTGACATGGCGTCAGGAGCGCAGTACAGGAAAGGAAGTGTTTCTTTCCCTAAATATCTTTTGTAGGAGCCGGGATGTTCAGTGTCTACGGGATCAGGCCCCTGACACAGTTGCTGGCGTTGCAGCAGAACAGCTCTGCCAGCGTCTGTCCGAGGGCAGAGCCTGTCAGGGTTACGTACAGCCGCCGGCCCCTGCGTGCCAGGACCTTAGCCTTGGTATCGCAGACAGAATCCCGTCTGGGGAACTGCATTCACAGCCACAGGCCTCATCTGCAGAGCAGCCCGCTGTGCTGCTGCTGGAGTCCTGTGCACATGGCGTGGGTAAATACCGCTTCTGCGGTGGAACAGTTGTTTCCTCTGCAGCACCAGAGTTAGTGGCTGGCTAGGGAAGAAAGAGTGTTCTCAGCCTGTGTGTTGGGACCCGAATCAAAACCTGATGTGTATAAAATGCTTTGAGGCCTTCAGCTGCAGATACAATGTATGTATTTAATATTATCATCCTCTGGCATTTTAGATGTCAAGGGAGATCCCATTTCTGGGTTTCCCCTTCTGTTCCCTCTTCCCCTTCTTGTATCCCCTGCAGTTTAGATGTGGTACTGGCTGCTTTAGAAACGTTCCAGCTGCAAATGGTGCTAACGTGACTGGAAGTCAAAACCTGAATGTGGGAGCATGTGTTTTCTTCCAGATGCCGCGTTCCTTGCGCGAGAGAAGGCAAGGGCTGACGCTGAATGCTACACTGCTATGAAGGTCGCCGAGGCTAACAAGGTATTGCTGCCTTAGCTGCGCCTTGCAGCAGAGCTCCTTGTAGGCTGTATAGAAGGACTCAGCAGAAGAGCGCTCTGTCTCCACTGCTTGCTCATTTGTTTAAGTCAAAAAGCAAAACAAAGACAGGAAGTTGTCTTTGAAACAATAATTGGATCCTGATTTACAAATTCACCTTCTGCTCTGAACAGATCAATTTGTGTCAGGGTGCACGAAGTACCTGGCTGTGTCCAGAGGCAGCTCGGCCAGGTGCTAATGGGGCCGTGGCTCCCACTGTAGGCAGAACACTGCTTTCAGTGTTGCCCCTGCATGCTGTTGTACTCAGAAATGCTGATCCATTTCAATCTGCAATAGTCAAGGCAGGGAGATCTCCAGAGTGACAGACAGGCTTAGAGTAAGCAAGCACTCGGGTAACGAACAAGTGAAGCTGCTTTTACACACCAGACTAATTAGCCTGGCAAAGCCTTGTTCCTGCAAAATAGGACAAAACAAATAAACCAAACCTCTAGAGACAACATGAATACAGCTTTCCACCGGGATTTGGAGCCTTGCTTGGCCCCGCTGCAGGAGACCCTGCTGGGTGCCCTGTCTTTGAGCTGGAGGGGGGGTGCGTGCCCACTACCGCTGTGGCAGGGCGGCTGCCTCCTGCGCTGTGATAGAAACTTGCTTTTGAATGAACCTGAGCTGTTTTCTCTTTGTGCAGCTGAAGTTAACTCCTGAGTACTTGCAGCTGATGAAGTACAAGGCTATCGCGGCCAACAGCAAGATCTATTTTGGTAAAGATATTCCCAACATGTTCATGGACTATGCAGGCAGCCAGACCAAATTTGCAGAGGGACTGGCAGAAGGGATCCATGAAGAGGTGGGGGCAGGACCCAGTGAGGACACAAAGCTGCCTCCTAACGCCAACTGAGGAGAAACATTTCTATTTGTTTTATATCAAAAGAAACATGAACAGGGAAGTTCCTTTTTGTTTTCCCCCTTTCCTCTACTGAATGAGATAAGACTTAATCCTCTCAATCTTTTGTATGGCAATTAGAGACAATGGCTTTGGTATTTACGGGGTGTTGCTTCTGGTAACTAAGTCATCTGCTCCAGGTACGTCTGCTAGAGGCACCTCTCCCTGCTGTGGGCTAACAGATGCAGTTATTCCGGAGGGGCTAGCCAGGCTATCTGTTCTGCAGCCAGCTTAGAAGGTTAGTTAATTTGGAATTGAGGGTATTTGTAGCAGTTGGAAGTTCTGAGATTTTGGGGGATTGCTGCTGTAACTTTTTTTCTAGTTGGAAATTTCCAGTACTTATTTCAAACCCCCTTGAGGAGGAAAAAAAAAAAAAAAAGGTGCTAGAATTTTTGTACACTACCCATGTCTGCTCGAAGCTATCGCCCCAGTGGTGGGTCCCTGCCTGTGGCACGGGGCACGGGGACTGGGAGTCCGTGTGTGCGCTCCAGGCCCTTCCTGGGTGCCAGGTGGAGCAAATGCACGCACCTACCCTTTGCCGAGGCCTAGACCAAGGTGTTTCCCCCTCAGCGGGGCCGCTGAGGCCGCCTGCACGGTGAGTTGCAGAACTGCAGCTGGAGTGCTGCGGGGTGGCCTGCGGGGGGGCGAGCCGTCGGCCGCGTGTCACGCAGGCAGTGGCCCAAAGCGCTCCTCCTCTGCAGCTTCACACGGGTTTGTGGCCATTTGTCACGCCTGGCGAGGGCAGAGGGCAGTCTGTGTTCTGCAGTCCTTGCCGGCAGCTCACCTGCCGGGTGAGGGCTGAGGGATGCTGCTTTGGGCAGTGCCTGTCGCCAGCTCATGGACCTGGCTTGGTGAGGCCGCGCTGTGAGCACAGTGCTTGTCTACAGTCGGCATAGTTAGAAAAAGTAGAAAACAATTTCTGTCTCAGGGACCCTGACTTTGCAAAAAGCCTTGCTGGTGAGTAGCTGCCTGAATGAGTGGTGCTGCCGTCGTCGCAGCACGCCCAGGCCCACTGCGGTTCAGGGTTTGCAGCCTCTGTTGGAAGGGGGATGTTCAGGTGAGCAGAGCAGAGTTCTGCTTTTTCAGAATAGGTCTTCAGAGGAAGGTTCGCTGGTAGCAACAGAGGCACAGCACCATCCTGAAAAAATCACAGGGTGAGGGTGGCAGCCTCTTGTCTGCGGCGTGTTCAAAGCGAAGTTCTCCCTCTGCGCTCAGAACAGCGCTGTGTTGTGTACCTGTCACTTCAGAAAGCTGCTGAATTCTTCGCTTACCAGATGCAAGGAGGTGGTACGTTCGTTGTTTTACCAACATGCAAAACCCGAGGGTGTGTTAAAGACAAATGTTCAGGGCTAGAAAATTATTTTTTCTGTCCGTCAAATCCATCTGCCACTGGGTAGGAGAGCCAGTTCATCAGCTGCCGTTACAATTTGCAGCCAGTATATCTACGTAAGATGATGAAAGCACTAAGCTGGTCAGGGACTAACCCGCTGCGTTTATGATCTCTTGCCCAAAATGCTTGCTACTTGCTACGCTTGGTTTCACTCTTCAGTGTTTTAAATAAGCATTAATCTTTTTGATAAGACATTTACACTAAGATAGCAATGTGATGGATTTCTGCTGCTTGTTCCAGTATTTTCACTTCAGTTCTACTTTCCCTGGTAGGAGAATGCTAGTTGATACTTGAAAATGCAAAATAAAAGATAGCATCAGTTTCTGCTGGAGAAAAGTCCCATCTCCTGTATGTCATCTTGGTGTTTGCTAAGGAAAGCTCCATCTCCAGACTGGTGCACTGTGGCAGGCGGCACGGTGGTCAAAAATGGCAGCTGTAGGTAGGCTGTGACGGTGCTGCCTGTCCCGAGTGGGTCTCTGCAGGAAGGATTCTGAGCAGGGAACAGCAGAAATCTAGGAGTGAGGTAATAGTACCTAAGTCTCAGGGGGTGATCCCACTTGTTTGGCATGGTTCAACGTTGGTGTTAAGGTTTTCCATTAGCAACTAAAAGCTACGTTTTGTGCAAGAATTTTCACTAATGAAGAGCCCACTAAACCAAGCGGTGTTACAAAGTACGTTTGGTGTGACCTCACGGTCAGACGGTGGTGTGGAATAGGTGGGTCTTCAGGATGCTTTTAAAATTGAAAACGTTACTGCTAAAGTATTCCTCGGAGGAGGGGGAGAGAAGGAGGGGTAGCCAGTATTACTGATTGCCAGCCCACATTTTGGAACCTCCATGAGTCTGCTTCAGTGAAAACCAAGCAATTCAGTTAAACTGTAATAAGGGGAAAAAAAATGTTGAAATCATACCAGTCTTTACAAGCCAGAATTGTTGCTTTTTCATTCCTACATGTATAATTTCCTTAATTTTCCAGAGTAGGTGTGTCACTACATGTGAATCTGTTTTCCACCTAGCTCTCTGTCTGTCATTTTGTCATAGTCTCCATAATCTCTCAATCTCAAAAGGAAGATCTAAATTTTGAAGCTGCTCTGTTTAACAAAGAAAGTACAAGTCTGTGGCTCTGCTGATACCTGGGGACTGCTGGCAGGAGCAAGGTCGCGCTCCACCAGCAGGGCTGCCGATCTTATGTATTGAATTAAAAGCCTTTTTATTTTGATATTTGCCATGACAATAAAATGGCCTTCAATTTTAACTTCAGTCTTTTCATGGGGCGGCCGTTAGCACGGCGGGGAGACGGGGGTGCAGGGCTGCAGGGGCCCGTGCTGCGCGGGCAGAGTCGCGCTGTGCCGCCCGCTCCTGCCCTGCCAGAGGCAGGGGGGCTGAGAAACCCGGCCGGGCTCGGCAGCCCCCGGGGAACGCTGCGGGCGCT
>VXAV01011324.1:22177-35038 GCA_013399715.1 Alectura lathami | reverse complement strand
AGCCCCGGGGCCGTGGGGAGCGGGGAGCCGCAGACGCCTTCCCTCCGGCTCTGCCTTTACAGGGGGCATGGGGACAACGGCCGCTGCGTTCTCCTCCAGCCCCCATACAAGTGCAGGGCCCGCAGGCACCTCCGCATGGCCGCAGGGGGCTGCCGCAGCCCCCCGCCCGCCTTCTGTCGCAGCTGGGGGCGGCCGCGGTAGCACTCGGGGCTCCCGAGCACGAACACGTCTCGGGCTAAGTGCCGGGAGGCTGATTGCCGTCGGCTTCGTGGCACGGCTGCTGAGGCCATCGCAATCAGGGCCCGTCTCCGGGGTAACCCAGCAGGCTGCGGGACCTTTTGCACATTTTCTGCTTCACAGAAACCCTCGGTCGCTGCGGCGCTGACAAGCTCGCCCATCAGGTTTCCCCACCCCGGGAGGTGCTCACCGTGAACTTCCTGCACGGCGCTCACCGGGACAGAGCCATTCCTCGGACGCCTGCGGGGTGAGGAGCTTCGGGCAGCAGAGCTCAGCACTAGGGCGAGGCCCCAGGGGCTGCGGTTTCAGGCTGCAGGTCACTGCCGTGCAGCCACAGCATCTTCAACCTGTCCCCGATATGCACAGCGTGCTCCGAAGCCCCCCTGCCCATGCCTCTGAGAGGCTGAAATAACCAAGCTCCTTACACACCACTAAGAAGTTATCCAGAAATCAGGTGCCTCTGACAGCCACAAACACGCTGGGGAGGCCTGCTCCAAGGAGGCTGAGAGGGGCAAAAGTGCCCCCTGAGCAGCACTCAGGCATCCCCTGCCTCTCCTTGTTTCAGTGCTCTTCAAAACTGCTACTCCAGGAAAAAAGACAGTGCTCAGGACACCGGATTTAAGGCATTTTTTATTTTAGTGTTCCATGAAACCAAAGGGTATTTAAAAACAAACAGGCACCCAGCTAAAAGCAGACAGTAAAAACAGGAAAAAAAAACACATTTAGGTCCTTCAACAATAAAACACACTCGATTCTCAAGCCCCCGACAGGCAAGGTGAAGCACCCTGTGAAGGTAAAACGCCTGCCCCCTTACACCAAGGGGAGGCTGCAGGCAGCACCGCTGACAGGAGACGGAGGCGCAGGCGGCAGCGCGGCGTGCACAGGGCCGCTCCCCTGCGGCCCCGGGGACGGCCCAAGGTGCCAGGCCAGACCACCGAGGCCCCCCCACGGGATGGAGCTGTGGCTGCCAGAAGGCACTGAGGGGGGACATGACAGGTTTTAAGGCTTCACCTCCAAGCAGGCTTACTGGCGTGCATCGCCTCTGTGTGCGCGCGACCTCCGGATGCACATTCTTGCCAACAGGAATGCACAGCACACAATCCACCATAAAAACGTCACGAAATCCCCACTCCAAAGGCAACGTACGCAGCATCACAGTGACTTCAGCAGCCAAAGGCACAGTAGTACCCTCACTGTTGTAAAATGAGAACAGCAAAAACCAAGTCAAGTTCTGAACTAGGAAAATCAGAGCGTTGTGGAATGAAGTCCATAAGGCAAGTTTATGCATGAGGTATAGGCAGCCACTTCTTTCCAGGGAGGAGGCAAAGCATTCCTTCATCTTCCTCGCTATTTCAAGGCACGAGAAGCAGCACCAGTTTCCAGCAACGCCCACCAGTACCACGCCAAACAACACCAGCAGCCAGGAGCTGAAGATGCCGCTAAGAACTTCTGTGTTTCAGAGCCTTCCCTCACAGACGGGGAGCAGGAAAGTACCTGAAGCCTTCGGACACTCCCAACGCCTGCCGCAGAAGGCTTGCTTCAGCTGGAGCTTCTCACGACGGAGAGCTGCCAGAAAGGTTTCCACGGCTGGGCCGGACCCCGGCGGTCAGCCAGTTTACAGCAACAAAACGTCATCAACAGCATCTCTTGATTTTTGCAATAAATGTGTACATCTCTAGGCTAATATATTAAAACTACTTTTCACTACAAAAATACAGTATCTGGGAAAAACACAGCATCTGAGAAGGCTCCAGTAATGTTCAGTGTTTCAAGGAAACAGTAAGCCGGCTACTTACGAACCAATCCCTCAATAAAGTGCTTTGCTGTAGGAAAACGGTGTCAGAAACTCGCTCCTTTTGTGCTCAGGAGCGACCTAACAGATGACCTCACCTGCAGAAGGCAGGAGCACTTGCTTTGGTTCTCTGCTACCCACTCTTTTGGTACTTCAGCTTCCTTCTACACCTTTCACGGACTCTCGCAGCCCCGACAAACCTAAGGGCTGCGAAGACATCTGATCTGTCGGTCTGCCACGGGAGCTCACCACAGGGGAGCCACGCTGGGCTCAGTGCAGGAAGCCTGCTGCGGGGGCTGCGTGGTAGCGCTCAGCTGCACAGAGTCCAGATGCAGGAAGCATCTGATTGTCTCGCAAAAGCAGCACTCTTCTTCCGCTGCATGCGCTTTGCATTCCTTTTTGAGCTTCAAGTCACAAAGCAAACCAGATCAGATTGGGGTGCCAGCATCTGACTGCTCCCAGCCCAAGGGGAGCGCAGCTGCACCGCAAAGAGTTCCAAGACTGACCACCTCTGGAGGCTGCCCCAAGGCAGACCCCGCTCCAGCACCCAAGGCACCGAGCCCTCCCAAGCTGCGGTGGCACGATAAAGCACGGCAGCAGAGGCGCGGTGAGACCCGCAGGGGCACCGCTGTCGTCCCTGCTCCAACAGCCTTCGAAGCAGGGACGTGCAGAGCAGCCTGCAGCTCAGTGTGCCGCCAGGCCAAACCCTTCACTGCTACAGACAGACGTACCGTGACATCTCACGTTTCCTTTTCCAAAGGACCTGTAAACCTTCCCCTTGGAGGAAGCCATATTTACGTTACGTCACTAATTTAGCTTTGCTTCTTCCTCTCCAGTCTAAGCTTTGACTTGCATCCCGTTTCCAGGGCGCTCATTGCTTTTAGAACGCAGCCCACGCAGCCCTGTTCTGAAGCACACGTCTTTGGACCTCTCCAGTGTATTTGTTCAAAAAATACAAATTAAAAAAATTAATCCTCAAGCTCTGCCATACATGACATTATATTGTACTACAACTTAAGATGTGGGCAGATGAGTAATTGACCTACCAAAGCTGCTACAGAACAAAACCATGAAAAAAATCTTCATAAAAGGAGCAGCAGTGTTTGCTGGCAAGGAAAACATATCAAAAGAAAACAAAACAGCCCTTCATCCTTCCTATTGCAATTAGTATTTGGATCAGATGCCTGAACAAATCTTCCCAAATAATGGAAAAAGACCGAAAAATAAATAAGGTAAGCTGTCTCTACTTCTGGACTCCATAGCCTAGACCTGGTGGAACCACTCACGAACCGATGGCTGCTCCAGCCAGAAACAGGGCCGAGCTCACCTTGCGCAGGCAGCCCAACAGCACTGCCTCCCCCGCGCTGTCCCCATGTCCATCAGACCCTGCCGGCGGGAGCTCAGCCTCTGCTCAGCACCCGGGGAGCTTCTACATCTTCCCAGCTTTCCTGTTCCCAGAGGCTGAGACACGCAGGATGTTTGGGGTTTGCTCCATGACTCTGACGAGCAAGTTATCGATGTAGTCCTCGAGCTCGCGCACCTGGAGATCCTTCTTGGAAATCGCATCCTTCTGCTTCAGGACCAGCTGGATCAGCTCGTCGTGCGTCAGCTGAGCATAAGCATAGGCGGGATCCGAGGGGTTGTACTTCTTCGAGAGGAGAAAGGCAGGGTCAGTACAGAGACGCAGGCGTTCCAGACAAGCAACTGACTGCGCTCTGGTCGCTGTTTGGGCACCAGCGAAGAGCTTTACCCGTGGCATTTGCAGAAGCACAGCTGCTTTCAGAAGCGTCACTGTGCTTCCCATCTTTCTAAAGATGAGCCCCACCCACATGCCGTTTTGCAGCCCTGCTCGTTAGAACTTTATGGCTGCACAGAGCAGGCTGTCCAGACCTAAGACCTGGGAAGCCAAGTTCAGGTTAAAGCACAGAACACCGGCAGAGGCCGCGGGCTGCACCGACCGCCACGAACACACATCCCAGCTCCCTGGGAGCTCTGCCTTTGACCCTTAAGCACACTTGACAACACTCAGCAGCTTCTGTCAATTCAGGCCCGCTGCATTCCCTGATGCAACACCAGAGTGCCAGCCCAGAGGCTCCTGCTGCAGGGAGTACACACAACAGGCCCAAGCGAGTGCAGCGTCACGCCCAGCTTCACACGCGGCGGCAGAGCAGCACTCTGCTCACACCAGTCACAGGTTTTCAGCTCACTCCAAACACCAGTAGGTCAGTTTGTATCATTTAAACAAATCATCTTATCCCGCTCATACCAGAAGGAGGCACTACAGTGTTTGCTTTAGAGGTGTCTTGAGCCCAAGATTATGCAAAACAAAACCAACACAAACCAACTCACTTCACATCCCAGTGGTAACCAGGCTGCACAGCCGTGCTTTCAGGAAGCAAGGATGCTCACACAGCACAGCTCCAGGCAACAGCCACCCCAGGGGTTATTTTTTCCTGCTGTAAGAGCCACAGCCCCACTTCAGGGTGAAGAGAGGCTCTGGGGGCTCATCCCGCTCACAGACCAGTGACTGATTTGTCCCATCTCCCTTGCTGCTCCCAGTGGGGCAGCTCCCACCCGTCACAGCAGGGCCACCGCTGGGGGCAGCGCAGCCCTGGGCTCCCCCCATCCTGCT
This sequence comes from Alectura lathami, assembly GCA_013399715.1. Taxonomy (NCBI): domain Eukaryota; kingdom Metazoa; phylum Chordata; class Aves; order Galliformes; family Megapodiidae; genus Alectura; species Alectura lathami. The sequence continues at coordinate 30,377 of VXAV01011324.1, read as the reverse complement.
GCAGCTGCCCCATCCCTCAGACACACCCGGCTCACCCCGGGGAGGCAGGCAGCACCCCTCGCTCCTCTCCACTCAGAAGCCCCTGCGCAAACAAGGGGCTCTGACGTTGATATTGGTGAGTTTGCAAGAAAAGAATGATGTCCCCGCCACTGGGGGAGGACAAAAGGAAATGCCACACCGCCCAGGGCCTCAGCACTGCCACGGCTCTTCTTCTACCTGGGACTCACGACACAGGACCCTAAGCAAGCTCTCTTACATGCATAAACCCTGCTCAGTTTCTGGCTGAAACTTGGGTTTTGCCACTTCCCTTCATACCTTTGTGTTCATCTCAAGCAGCTTCTCATTCATGGAGCTGATGACATTCAGGTCTTTACTCTGAGACTTATTTGCTGTGGCATTCATTGGCTTCACAGGGTGGAGTCTGTAATGTTAGAAAAGGATCCTGTTATGAGGCAGGACACGTAATGCTGGCACTACACAGATCTTCAGAGTAAAAACAAACACAGCAAGAAATCACGGAAAACCCCTGCCCTGCGCTTGCTCCCTCTGGCTCGAGGGATAAAGGATTGGCTTTGGGAAGGTAAGGCACTTCTGGCCAACCTACAGGCTTCTTGTAAGCATATTCCATCCTTCCTACTGCCTTTATTGGCTTAAGGCACTGGGCATAAAGAAGCAGGAACAAGGGAAATACATCCCAAACAGCACCACAAGGAAAAGCAAGGTCAGTCCACGTGAGACGGCGGCACACACCAGCAGCTGTTCTGATCTTTTGTGCTCCAGTAATCGAGCTCAGTGTTCTTAATGGGAGCACATTTGTGGCTCTTGCAAAATACCAAATACTTCTGCTATCCTGGGACAAGCACGTGGCACATCTGATCTGATTCTGTGGCATGAGCTGCCTCAAGGTGCTGCCTTCAATTGCCCAAGCAGGATCCACATTGCCAGTTCTAGAGGAGGAAGAGAAGCCAAGGCTCACGCCAGCACCGAGTCACCTTCGGTGCGTTCCCCACGTTCTCTCACCTGTGCTTAGGAGACATGGTTTCACCACCCTGCTGACTTTGGCTAGGGTATGTGTCAGAGGGTGAAACCCATGCCTGAAGAAGCTTCTTCGTGCCAGAATTTCCTGCTTTATCTGCGAAGCCCTCTGCTGTTGGCTTTTTCGGAGACTCTGCTCTATGCCTCGGGGTGTCAGAGGAGAGGGAGTGAAAGGAAGAGCAGGGCTGGGAAGAACTTGACAGGGAGGAAGAGGAAACAGAAGGCTCAAAGAAGTCACTCTCCGCATGCTCCCCAACACCAGGGCCTATTTTTAACTCCTGTTTCTCAAAACAACCACTGTGCTCACTGGAGAGAGACGTCGTGCCCAGGCTTGAGTCAGCTGCAGGGCTGCTCGCACCGTGACAGTGCCCTCCCGCAGGCGGAGCGCTCCCTCCTCCTCCAGCAGACGGAGTCGCCCTGCCTGCAGCACGGCCCCCAGAGCTCTCTTTCAGTTCCTCGTGCAAAGGCACTACACCTATGGCCAGCATTCCAGCCTCTGAAACGCTCTGATGTGCAGCAGCAGCGGGGCTCTCCCGGCAGTCACCCAGCAGCTCGTCGTCGGAGCCTCCCTCCGGAATCGCGGGCAGGGCAGGCAGCTTCACGCCGAACTCCCCGCAAACCGGGGCGGCGGGCTTCAGGTTTGTAAGGGCGTCAAACCAACCGCCATCACCGCCGTTCGCTAGCCGCCTGTCGCTGCTGCCAGCCCTGAGCTTCGCTGAGGTCGCCGAGCCACCTCGGGGGAGGCACCCACCAGCACCCGAGGCTTTCTCGTCCTGTAACAGCAGCCCAGGGGCAGGTCCCACACGCCCATCGGAAGGAAGCACATCACTTAACTCATCAGACTGAGAATCTGGGGGACCCTTCGGCGTTAGAGACAGCCGTGGTGCTGGCTTTGGTGGGACAGACACCTCCCTGCCAGCCCCCCCTGAGCCAGCTTCCCGCAGGGACAGCGTGCAAGCTCCCAGCGTCGGTTTTGCAGATCCCACTTGAGAAAATGAGTCATGGTCATGACGAGGAGCCTCGTGGTGCTCTACTGTGGATGCACGCTCTTCCCTCCTCTTTTCTCTGTGGATCTGCTTCTCTTTCAGCTCGCTCTCAGAGGAAGGTGCCTGCTCAGCGCTGCTCCCTGATAGGAGGCTATCGCTGCACTTTGGGAGGCTCGCCCTGCGGGGCTCAGCAGTCACACTGCCCATCTCCACACCTCCCTGGGCCGCGGAGTCGCTGCTCCTTGCGGGATTTGTGCTGTCACTGGGGAGCTCTGACGACAGGCAGCACTCCGCTTCCAGCTCGTGAGCAAACTCTGCTCCCTTCCCTGCTGGGCCTGAACCCATGGGTAACTCCCCCCCAAAATCAGGGTGCTGCTTCTCACCTGGCTGCCCACCCAAACCCATACCACCCGCTGCAACGGGCTCCGAATCACCAGGAAGAAAGCCCACAGATTTCCCATTCACTAGCCTGCTTCTATTCAAAGAAGGGTCTGCCTGACCCTGGGCAGAATCACACTGATTCCCTGGAGCCAGACCAGGGCTGACAGAAAGAGTGCCAGCAGGGTTTGACACAGCGTCTTCATCCCTAGCTAAAGCCACACTGGAAGAGCTCCCTGAAGCAACGAGAGCAGCAGGGTGTTCTGCTGAGCCTTCATGGCAAGGGAGGCAGGCAGGGGAAGGACCAGTGACAGCTCTGAGACCCGGCGCGCCCACTCCAAGCCTGGCTACAAAGGGATTACTGCCATTAAAAGGACAAGCAGAAGGGAGAGGAGGTGCAGGCAGGGAAGAGACGTGGCAGGAAGCACACCCATCAGAGCTCTCAGCACTCTGAGCCCACTCAGAAGCAAAGGGATTATTGCTGCTGCCAGGACCCTGCATGGGAAGAGGCGCTGTGGGAACAGAGGCCGCAGGGAGATGGGACGAGGGGAAACCGGCAGCGGGGGCAGGCCCCAGGGCTGGGGACACGCTGCCCCACCCGGGGCTGAAGGGGTTCCTGCCACTCAAAAGCTCTGCAGCGAAAGGAGAAGGGAGAGATGCAGGAGCAGCAGTAACGTTCTCAGAGCCTGGCGCTGTGCCTTTCTGTCCCGCTTTCGAAACAAAGGGGTTCTTGTCGCTACTGATACGGGCCGCAGACAGATAAGCAGGAAGGGAATCGGGTGCAAGAGTAGGAAGAGTGGCTTTGGTTTCCTCCTCTGAAGACACGCCCAGTCTGCAAAAGGGACAAAAAACTCGCAGGTCACTTGCGGATGCAACACGAGGAACAGACAAGCTTTAGCACCAGCCTCCATCAGCGCCTAACATCGCACTGCAGGAGGCCTCCGAGCCTAGCTAACAGACCTAACGTGCCTTCCCACCACGCCTGAGCACGCCAGAACGCTCCTGCTGGCGCCCGCACACGGGAGCGCTGCGATGGCTGCTGTAAGCACTACCCCACCTCCTGCATCCCAAGCCATTGTATTAGTAAGACACTCAACGTGCAGGACGTTCCAAGGTGAGGCAGCACTGAAAACAGGGCGTTAGAGACAGGCAAAACGCAGCCTCACCAGTGAGACGAACACATTCACACACAGACGCGCATCTACACGGAACCACACCTACACAGTTACAGAGGTGGAGGCCGAAGGAGCAGAATTTCCGAAAAAGCCTCGTGGACAAATGCCACAGATGCGCTTCACGTTGCTGTGAACAACGCCAAAAGCAGCAGGGCTCCAGGGTTAACTCTGTCAAGAACCACAGCAAACAACAGAAGGGAGAAGCAGAGGTGTTAGAACTGGCGTTTCAGCCCCTGGGGATGTTTCAGGCTACCCAGCTCTGACAGAAGAATGTTAGTTTTTGCGAGAGCCAGCAAGAAAAGTTATCCCTGCAGTAGCTGAAATGATGCTTGCTCTCAGAGAACTGCTGTTCTGGCATCACTTACAGATGACATCCCTGTAATCCATCTAGTTTTCGTATTGAGAAAGACAGCAAAATTACCGCGCCCACGGCCCAGCTCAAAGCCACCCGGCACCCCCAGAGTGACACGGCTGCACGCAGCACACCAGGCTCAGACGTGCTGCCACGTGGGAGCAAGCAGCCTACCCGAAGCCTGCAGCCACCACACGGCGCTACTGATACCAGCATCGGAGGTAAACTCGCCTGACCTGGGTTTGACAGCTTTGGTCTTCGCCGCTGCAGCAGCTCTCTCAGGTTTCCGCTCTTCCTCAAAAGGGTTGAGCGGTTGCTTCTTTGTGAAGACATCCTCTGTGTGACAGTCTTCTGAAGGATTTCCTCTGCTTACAGCTGCTGGAAGTTCAAGGCATTCGGCCTCGTGTTCACCTTTCTCTTCCGCACCTTTGGTTTCCTCTTCCTTCTGAGCTCTGTCTGGAGTACCTTCGGCTTCGCTGGTTTTCGCTGCTTCCTTCTTCCCTGTGACCAGGGCAAGCAAGGCCGACTTTTTGTGGTCCATCCTTTTGGTCTCTTTAGTAACCTCAGCACTCACAGGAACACCGCTTTCCACACACTCCTCACTGCTGAGCAGTTTGTACGACGGCAAGGTCATGGATTTAAAGGTCTCCAAGGATGCAGACCCGCCCAGAGCACTGCTAGGAGACATCCTCCCCGTCTCTTCAGGTCCTTTAGCCGGCCTGGAGGACAGGTTCTCTTCTGAAGCAAAGAGCTGCTTCCTCCTGAAGTTGTGAGGCGAGGGGGAAGAGGCGGGGGTGCTGTCCTTCAGCGTGTTCTCTTCCAAATAAACGTGACTGCCGTTGATACACAAACTGGACTTGGAAACCGGATCACTTTTAGACTTGAGGCCACTAAATAAGGACAGCCCTTCCTTCTTGGGGTTGCTGGTGGTTATTTGGTTTGGCTGCCTGTTGTCCAAAGTTGCTGTTTTACGAGATCTGAATAGAGAAGGAGAGGACTTCTCATCCGGGGCGATTCCAAAGGATCCTGGAAAATCAAACGGGGAGAAGCTCAGCATCTCTCTGACACTCGCTGCTGACGGCCTCGTTAACCGACCACAGCGACAGACACACCACAAGCGTGGCTGCACGGGCCACTTCCATGCCTCCTGGGTCCCCCACCCCTGCCAACCCACTGCACGGCCCAAGCCTTCCAGCGACCCAAAGCCACCGCAGATGGGTGCTGCGCAACCGCAGCACCGCCGCGTGCAGGCCTGGTAAGCTGAGCTGTGGATGCCTGGTACCCTGTACGCTCACAGACCACCACGGGCAAGAATTCAGCGCTGTAAGGAGTGTGAAAAGTGCAACCAGACCCCTGGGAAAGGCCTCCTGCTCCACACACTCACTTTCTGAGGCTGGAGAGCCCTCGGAATCCTCTTCGTCCCACTGCGGCTGGAAGTCGCGGGGCCTGAGCCGGACCCTCTCGGTCACGGGCTGGGGTGTGGGCAGCACCGACATGGACTGGGACAGGGAAGTCTTGTGCAGCCCAGGCTTGGAGAACAGGGATTTGAGCTTTGACTTCTTCTTTTCTTTCTCGGCTGCCTCGTCCTCGCTGTCGGCGGGGGAGTGAGTCGTGCTGGGGACGATGGCCGACGCCGTGTCGGAGAGCCCGCTGCTCCTCTTGCCCTTGAGCTTGTCTTTGAGCTTGCCGAACGGGGAGCGAGGCTTGTCCTTCATGGACAGGTCGAACATGCTGGCCGTCATGTTGCTCCTCATGAACTGGATGTCCACTTCAATCTCCCCCCTCTCCTTTTCCTTTTTGCCTGGTTTGGAGCGAAGCTTGTACCACCTGCAAAAACAAGGAGATCTCGTTTACGAACAAGTTCTTGGCACACAAATAACTGAAAACAACAGAGGGCATTTGTGTTTCAAGGATCTAAAGACCTACAGTGGAGAAAAAAAGAAAAACCTTTAATCTCACAACCAGGTCACAGTCATATGACCCCAGAAACCACAGGAAAACCTTACTGTCAGTAGAAAGTTACTGGTGAAATTTGGGTTTAAACGCAAACCAGGAAGGGCGAAAAAAAACAGACAACACAACCTGGAATCCACGTAGGTCAGCTCAGCCACTCTTTTCTCCTACTTTCTCATAATTTCCTCCTGAAATTCACAGAGATTAAGGCCTTGAAGCGGGCACAAAAGGAGCTGCAGAGAGCTGACGCCGGCACCAGGGAGCTGACGCACACGCCTCGCCCTCATGCCTCGCATTCCAGCTCCTCTCCAGCTGCTATCTTAATGCTTCTTAAGCCAAGGAACCTCTAATCAACGCAGCGAGCACCAAAACAAGCATTACAGAACTGCTGGGGATTTCCACTCGCTGTGAGCGAGCAGCTGGATTGCACCAGCCGGGCAATTTGCCACCGACAGAGCCTGGGCCCCTTCTGAGGCAGCCCAGAAGGCGAGCCACCGCGGGCACCGCTGCTCAGCCCACGTCCATGCAGCCCCAGAGCTGCTGCGGTGCATCCTGCACGGCCTGCCCTGGGGGAGGAGGAGGCGGCAAAGCAAAACTACGTGTTCAGCAACAGAGAGCCCAGCGCTGAGCAGGGCACGGCGTCGCCTCTGAGCGGCACGCTGCTTACGCCACTGCATCCACTTCAGTCTGAGCGGCTGGAAGCAAGTAATTTACCGACAAACTCAGCCCAAACCATGGGATAACCAGGTTTTTATTTTACTCTGCCCCTGGCGCTTTCTGCATTCCATCTCCTTTTAACCGCGCCAGGAGCGGCGCTCGGATACAACGTCTCATTAGCTGCGTTCATCAGCCCATCCTCCGATCGCCCTGATGATTTCCCAAACGAAACCAGCCCTCTGCGCTGCCCGTCACCACAGCAGCCGCGTGGCGATGGAAGGAACCCGCTCCCAACAGGACACCGAGGGCAGGCGGAACGCTAACGACTGGGAACACCGCACGTTTCCCCATAAGTACCAAAGTCACTTTTTTTTTCCATGCTTTTCCCTTCGCCCAGACGTGAAGAAACGAGCCCAGGAGAACCCCACACCCCCACCCCTCAGGGCCAACTCGCTGACCTCTGGTGACTGCAGGCACATCAGGCTGGCCAGGTAAACACATTACCCCCTGACACAGCCTCTAATGACAGCTACACTGCAATTAGGACTTCACAAGCAGTAATGGCTTTGTTAAGAAACGCAACACAGGTCTCGGCTTTGGCCAAACCGGCGCGAAGGCCAGGCCTGCTCAGGAGAGCTCCAGGAGGAAGGTGACTCACTGGCCACCTCCGACCACATCACAGAGCAGCTCAGGCTGCCCCACGCCGCCGGCTCCCGGCGGAACGCTTCCAGGAACCACCCCGGTGTTTTTAGGGCACTGCGCAGGTGTTTGTGTTCAAAGGTGCAAGCGTGACACAGACCTGGCGCTCGCTATTAAAGGCGACGTCGTCCAGCTCAGCGTCTCGCAGACCACAGCGGGATGAGCCCAGGTAACGCTGAATTACCTGCTCCTACCCACCGCCAGGCTCCCCTGAGTGCTTATTAAGAAAAATGTATCAGCAGCTGGCAGCAGAGCGCTTTTCGCTCTCCGTCCCAACACGGAGGCGTTTCAGACGTGCTGGGGTTCTTCAGACAGCTCCGCTGTTCCCAGGGCAAACCGCTGGCGTCCGCACGTAAATATTTAAACAGGAAACCTGAGCATGGGGCAGGAGCACCTGTAACAGCCCTGGGCACCCAGAAGGGACCCCACCGGAGCCCCATGGGGGGCACAGGGCCCCCCATTGCTCCCAACAGAGCCCCAAGTCATTTGGGACCCTGCGGGGCACAGCAGTCCCACGGGACATCAACAGCCAGGCACTCCTTCCCGGGGCCCGCAGGGGTCCCTGGTTCTTCCAGGGCACCCCCAGCACCCCACAAACCCCCAGGGACCTCTTCCGGCCCCCAGCTCACTCCAAGGTCCCCCCACCTCCCCTCGGGGGTCTCCAGAACCCCTCAGAGCCCACCAGCTCCCCTCGGGGAACTTCCAACACCCTCCAAAGGCCCCCCAGGAGGCTTTAGGGACCACCTAAACCCTTCAGGGGTCCCCCAGGAACCTCCAAGAACCCCTCAAGCACCCCTCCCCCCAGCGCCCCTCAAAGCCCTCAGGACCCCCAAGGCCCCACCGGGGACCTCTACGGACCACCCAGCGCCCCTCAGGGCCTTCAGAGGACCCTCCAAGGCCCCCCCAGGACCCCTCCCAGCCCTCCAACGGCTCCCCAGTACCCCTCAGGGACGCTGCTGGCCCCC
>VXAV01011324.1:8467-21317 GCA_013399715.1 Alectura lathami | reverse complement strand
TGGGGTGTGTGTGGTGAGGGGGGTGTGTGCTCATACAGGTGTGTGTGTGTGTCCAGGTATGTGTGTGTGTCCAGGTGTGTGTGTACAGGGGTGTGTACAGGAGTGTGTATGTACAGGGGGGTGTGTGCTCATACAGGTGTGTGGGTGTGTGTGTGTCCAGGTGTGTGTGCTCCTACAGTTGTGGATCTGTGTCCAGGTGTGTGTGTGTCCAGGGGGTGTGTGCTTGTACAGGTGTGGGTCTGTGTCCAGGTGTGTGTGTCCAGGTGTGTGTTTGTACAGGGGTGTGTCCAGATGTGTGTGTGTGTACAGGGGGGCATGTGCTCATAGAGGTGTGGGTCTGTGTCCAGGTGTGTGTGTGTGTCCAGGTGTGTGTGTGTGTGTGTACAGGGGTTGTGTGCTCCTACAGGTGTGGGTCTGTGTCCAGGGGTCTATGTATACAGGTGTATGTGTGTACAGGGGGGGTGTGCTCATACAGGTGTGGGTCTGTGTCCAAGTGTGTGTGTGTGTGTGTGTACAGGAGTGTGTATGTGCAGGGGTGTGTGTGCTCATACAGGTGTGTGTGGTCTGTGTCCAGTGTGTCCAGGTGTGTGTGTGTCCAGGTGTGTGTGTGCTCATACAGGTGTGGGTCTGCATCCAGGTGTGTGTGTGCTCATACAGGTATGGGTCTATATACAGGTGTGTGTACAGGAGTGTGCGTTCATACAGGTGTGGGTCTGTGTACAGGTGTGTGTACAAGGCTACTTGGCCATACAGGTGTGCATATAGGTTCATGTGTATGTAGAGGTACGTGTGTACAGGTGCAAGTCTGCATACAGGTGTGCATACAGGGGAGTGTGTGTACAGGTGCATGCATGCATCCATACAGGTATGTGTGTGTACAGGGGCACATGTGTCCATACAGGCACATGCGTGTGTACAGGTGTACACAGGGGCGTGGTGCTTCCCACCACCGCTTCTGCCATCTTTGCCACCAAGAGAGCCTCTTCCTCCTCTGCCAAGGGACGCAGAACCCATTTGGGCTGTGTGACCCCTGCAGGGCCCCCCACTCCTCTGCTGTCCTGCAGCAGCAGTGGGTTTCACCCCCTACTTTCAGCCCCTTGGGCCCCCTTCCTGCTTGTGTTTCCCCACCTGGGCCAGGTTTGCCACCCTCACACCACTCCTGCTCTTCCCTCTCAGGTGCCACATGCAGGAGCAGCCCCTGCAGCGGACGGAATTAAGTGTGAAAATAGAGGTGTTCCGTGGGCTGTGTCCCTGCCACGAGCAGGGCCCATCAGCCGTCAATAGCGGGCTCCCATTAGGCACACAATGTGCAATCACAGGTCCTGCAGATTGAGGCTGGGAGCAGCACAGCGCAATCCTGCAGCAAATTGTGCCCAGGCAGCGTTGGCCAGATGAGCCACAGAGGGGTCAGCGTGCCACCGGGCTGCCCACGGCTCCCCGGAACCAGGAGCAGTGGGGCACGGGGACCCCAGGCACCCCCTCCAGCACAGAGGGGTCCGAGCACAGCCCCATGCATGCGCCTCTGCCTGTTCCTGTCCCCCATTGCTGTCCTCCCCAGGCAGCGCTGCCTCCTCCCATGGCTTGAGGGTGGAACTAGGAGACCTTTAAGGCCCCTTCCAACCCCCCGCCATCCTATCCTTCTATGAGAAGCACTGCTGCCTCTCTGCCAACAACCTCGGGAGAAATTCCACTCCCCACATCCAAGAACCAACTGAATGGCAGCCGTGTGATTTGTTTAATGCAACCGGCAGCTAGCTACGGCCCCCACAGCTGTCACTCGTGGCCCTCCCATGCGCTTACTCCCCCCGCTCATTTGGGATAGCAGCACCCTCGCAGCCCCAGAGCCTGGCACGGAGCCTCAGAGCACAACAGCGGCGGCCGCGCAGTGGCTGGCGGGGAGGATGCGCGGCTCGCAGGCGAACATCTTCCTGAGCTCGCCGCGGAAGCGGTCGTGCAGCCAGGCGTAGAGGAAGGGGTTGCAGCAGGCGGAGCTCATGGCAAACCAGTGGCACAGCAGCTGGATGAGCAGGAAGTAGTGCTTGTCGATGAGGTCGATGTCGATGTCCCGGATGATGTTGAAGACATGGATGGGCAGCCAGCAGACCCCAAAGGCGGCCACCACAAGCACGATGAGGCGGAAGATCTTCCTCTTCCGCAGGCGGTCGGACTCGGCCTGGCTCTGCGTGGGGTGCCCGGGCACCACGCGGTTCCGCAGCTTCACCGAGATGCAGAGGTAGGAGAGGGAGACGGCGGAGAGCGGCAGGATGTAGGTGACGATCAGCGTGCTGTAGGCGTAGGCCAGGCGCTGCGTCTCCTTCTCCATCCAGAACTCCTCGCAGATGGCGAAGCCCTGCTGCCGGAACTCCACGTGGTAGGTGTGGGCGACGGCGGGGGCCACCAGGGCGCAGGACAGCAGCCAGATGCCCCCCACCACGTAGATGCAGCTGGTGACCGAGATGCGCTTCTTCAGGGGGTGCACGGTGGCGTAGTACCTGCGGGGGAGAGGCAGGGAGCCCGTGGGTTCGGGGGGAGCGGGGCTTGGGCACCCCATCACCATCCCACAGCCCGCGGCTGGAGCACTGCGGGCAGCACAAGCGAATAACCTCCCCCTGCAGAATCTTCTATTTCCACCCCTGTGCGTTTCCCACCCCTCTCCCCACTGTTGTGCTCAAGGGCTTGCAGGGAGCGAGCCCCCAGCTGGTTATAACGGCAGTAATGGGATTTCACACAGCTCCTTCCCACTGCGCCCTGGGTGAGGACAGTCTAATTTTGTGGATGCCTTTTTAGCAGGAAAAACACAAGCAAGTAGCTGTTTTCACCCCTAAAAAGCAGCTTTGTTGAAGAGGAAAAGAACAGCGCAAGCACTCCTGGACAGAACGCTGCAAGCCACCAGCAAGGGAAGCTTGGCTCCACACACATCCAAAGTTTTCTCAGAGATTCTACCTAAACCTTCCCTGCTTTTGCCTTCCCCGTGTGCTCTTCAGCCAGCACCAGAGCCGAGCTCGCACTAAAAGCTCTCCTGCTCCGCTCGCTCCTCGGGGCTTGTGGCTTCTTTTATGAAGTGAAGTATCTATGGAAACATGTTTTTTTTTTTTTTAATAAAACCCCCCTGTCAGGTCCTGCTGTGTCCATTTCAGAAAGCACAAGTGCTCTCCGTCCAGGTGCAGAACACGGTGTGATTTCCATGCAAATTGACATGGTGAAGGATGAAAGACTGGGAGAGGAAAAATGTGCTCTGCTCCGGTGGCAGGGGCCGGAGGCTGCCCCAGCACAGCCTCCCCTGACAGAGCCCCCAGGTGCCCAAACCCAGGAAGACGGCACGTTGTCTGGTAAACCTTGCCCGCTGCACGGGGCAAACCAGTGCCAGCAGCATTACTAGTGGAAGCGTTAATGCCCCAAACTTCAGCAGTTCTTCCGTGGGACCTATGCTGCTGAGAGCACGCAGCACCCCGAGCCAGGGGACAGCCCCAGGCGCCTGTGCTGGGGACCTCGTGCCACTCCACGCCCCCCTTACCTGTCAACTGCGATGGCGGTGAGCGTGAAGACCGAGACGTAGACCGTCATGGGCTGCATCAGGAACACGAAGTAGCACAGAAACTTCCCAAAGACCCAGCCCTGGGGGTTGAAGGCATAGGCCAGGGTGAAGGGCACGCAGGTGGCACACATCAGCATGTCAGAGAAGGCCAGGTTCCCGATGAAGAAGTTGGTGACGTTGTGCATCTTCTTGGTCTTGCAGATGACGTAGAGGAGCAGGTAGTTGCCGAAGATGCCGATGAGGACCACCAGGGTGTAGCAGGGGATGATGAGGGGCTTGAAGGACTGGATGAGCTGCACCCCGGTGAACTGCGCGCTGGCGTTGGAGCGGTTCTGCAGGACCAGCCCGTAGGTGCTCGCATTGGCCCCGTCCCCGCTGGGCTCCATGGCCCCCTGGGGGGGGGGGCTGTGGGATGTCCCGGCACCCCCAAAACCCAGCAGGGCTCAGATGGTCACAGCCGTGCCATGCTGTGGCTCTGTGGGATCCTGCCCCGTGCCTGGGGGCCCCCAGGGCAGATGCCCCTCGCTGCAGCTTCCTGGGAGGGGAATGGAAAGCGAGGGTCAGGGAACAGGCGATGCTGGTGAGCAACCCCTTGGGAGAGGCAGCGTGGAGTGAGCGGCTCCGTGGAGGGGAGAGAGGGGAAAAGCAGCAGCTCTGGGCCCAAGCTGGGGGCGGCAGGGAGGGGAGAACTCACCTCAGCCCGAGCGCAGCAGCAGCGACCGAAGCGGCTCCCGGCAGCGCAGGGCAGCTCCTGGCAGAGGCAGGGGGGAAGCGGCGGCTACGGCAGAAAGTAGCTCCTAATGGCTCTGGAAATAACAAGGGACGTTAATGGGTAAACGAATAAGGATGCTCTGCTACTTTTGCACTGGCTGAAGCCTCGTGCGCCTGCACTCCGCTCATCCGCTCCCCTAACGAGATTAGCCAGGCTCTCCTAAATCGTCAGGGCTGCCAGCAGCCAGGCTGCGCTTCGTTCCTGCTGCAATTCCAGCGGCTCCGTTGAGGTCTTCCCGTGGTCCTGCCAAAAGCGACGCCGGACTTTTGTTCAGCCAGCTGGGAAGGGAAAGGGAGGGAGAGGGCAAGGAGGGAATCCATGGACAAAAGCCACAGGCAGAAAGCAGAGCGGTGGCAGCAGAGCCCCAGGACGAGCGCGTCCCCGTGCGCCCAGGCACGGCCCCGCTCCCCCTCCCCTCCTGCCACTGAATCAGCTCAAAACACGCTGCAGGCAAACTTCAATTTCCTGAGCTATTTCCATGCGTTATCTCCCACTCTTTCACAGCGCAGAACTCCCAGCTCTGTTTGTTTCCCTGCGTCAGCTGTTGTTTCGCTCCGAAGCCCTTACACAACTAACTTGGTAAAGCAAAACCCCCCTGCAGCACCTAGAGATCTCCAGTGGGAGCCAGAGGAGAACTGCACCGGGCTGCGGAGCCCCACCGAGACGGCTCCCAGCCATCAGTCAGCCTGGGAAGAAGAGCTGAAGCAGCTTCTATCCCAAACCGGGCATCTTCTGCATTAAAATTTCATTCTCACTGTCCCCCCGCTCTACCAGAACTCTTCTTTGTTATTCTCCAGTCTTCAAACCAGCCAGCTCTTAAAGATCCTGCTTTTGCACCATGGGTCGATGTCTGGGCTGTGCACTGATGTTATGAATTACTCAGGGCTGCCTCTGTGCCAGATCCTGACCTGCCACGGGTACCCGGGGATGCTGGCTGCACCATGCCACCCTCGCAGTGACGCGGATGGGGCCAGTTTTGGCGTGGGCCATACAGAAACCCCTCTGGCCTCATCCTGCACCAGGGGCCGGGGAGGCAGGCAGCCCAGAGCTGTTTGCTCCTGTTTTGTTCCCATGACATTGAGAGCTGTCTGTTAATTACCTGGCAGTTGCCATGGTTATACCAAAGCCCTCCGCATGCTGCTGCCAAGCAGGACTCAGACTAGAGAGGGGGTGAAGGCATCGCCCAGCACCAGCCCTCCTGCAGTAGAGCACGGGCTGCATCCATGCAGGGACCACCCTGCATGTGCGGCCAGGGCTCCTGCAGAGCAGGGTCCGGCAAGGGCTCGTTGGTGACACAGGGTGACGGCTCTGTCCCCGTGGCACTGTGAGCTGGTCCTTGCAAGCTGCCACACAGAGGCAAAGGTGCTGCACAACCTGCCGCATGCCCTCTACCTATCTGCTCCTCCTGCTAGCACACAACATGGGAAATTGTCACCTTTTAATTGACTTGTCAGCAAGGACATCATTTGCACTGCACTGGGGAATTAAAACCCCAGGCAGGGAGGGCGAGCAGGACAAGTGATGCTGCGCCCCACAGCAATGCCACCTGCGTCACTAGGGGGTGCAGGAGCTCAGCAGAGGGACAGCGTGGGCAGCCCTCCCCGGAGTCCCACAGCTCCTTCGGGACGTTGCTGGCTGTGTTGCAGGCAGCCCAGCAGCTGCTTGCGCACTCAGCTGCCGGGCACTGCTCAGGCACAAATACAGTCGCACTGACCTTAGTCCGCTTTGTGTCTCTTCTGTTCCCAAATTTCTTTATATGGCTTAATCTGCACTCAGCAAGAGGTCTCAATACAGCCGTTGGGCCACGCCGAGTGGCTGGCATCCAGCAAGATTTCCAATTAGCAAAGCATTTCACTCCTACCTGAGGAATCAGGAGCAGCAGCTGCGCAGAGCAGAGCCCAGCAGGCAGCTTCACAGTCCTACCCACTGCTGCAGCCCAGCGGGGCACCACACCAGGGGTGCTCCTGCTGCCCTCCCACTCCTGCCCCAGCCCCACCCTGCTGCAGGTCCCCTTCAGGGACAAATTCCCTGCCAGCTAGCATCATGCAAATGATGGATCGGGGCAGTTTTCCTCAATTAGGAGTTTTAATTACATTATTTCAGTGGCTGCTCGTTGTGAACAGACTTTGGCTGCATCTCCCTGGGCTGCTGTGAAGGCTGCAATGTAACTTTGCTCTGTTTATCTAAACAGACAGTTGTCAGAGCACAGCACCGCCTAACCCCAGGATATCACTCTTGCCCATTGTTATTGGGATAAAAGAGAGGGATAAAAGAGGAGTATGTCTGAAAACAGTAGGAATGGAGTGGGCAGAGAAGAGACAAGGATGAGGCAACCTGTGTCCCTGCACAAGGATCCAGCCCATTCAGAGCTGAAGCTCCCAGCACAAGGTTTCCCCACCATCACGGGTGCACCAGCTCCACTCCCAGAACTCGGAAACCTTCCCCGAGCCACGGCTAGTCTTCATCCTGCGCTGCTCCAGCATCACCCTCATCGCCTCCATCTTCATCTGACAGCTCTTCCTTGTGCGCTTCGTACTTGGGGTCCTCTTCCACTGGGAGGAGGAGAAGCACTGCTGCAGCCAATGGCTCAGGGCAAAGCAGCCGTGCCGAGGGCAGGAGCTGCCCCAAAGCCACTGCGGGACCAGCAGAACATCCCTGCTGCCACGCCAGCCCCATTCCCCAGCCAGGACTCACAGGTAACGTGCTGCCCGCTGAGATAGACCGGCCCAGCGCCGCACTGCAGCATGAAGGTGACAGGAGGGACAAACTCCAGACCCTTGAGGCTGACCTGCAAAGAGCCAGAGCTGACCTTCCCCAGCCCCCATACAGCTGCGGCATGGGTCAGCCCCTGCAACAGCTGCGGGACAGGGGTTGCTGTGCACCACAGAGGGGTTTGCAGGCACAGTCTGGCCAGAGATAGAGCTGGGAAAAGCCTGCAGATTGCCTGGGGGCTGCTGTGCCCCCCCCCCCCCCCCGCCCCAGCCCCAACAAGGCTCAGTGGGTCCAGGGCAGAGCACCCCCGCATTCTGCTGCCCTTACCATGGGGAGCACAGAGACACGCAGGGACGCAATAGGCACCGGCTTGTGGTCTCCGTAGGTGTTCTTGGACTCCACAGCCACCACGTGCAGCTCGTCCCTGGCATCGGCCCCCAAGGAGATCTGTGGAGCAAGCAGAGCCCCATGGCAGGCAGCGGGCCAGCCTGGCTGAACCGGGTGCCTGGCGAGCCCCGTGCCTTACCGTCCTCAGCAGGACCAGGTGCTCCAAGAGGTCATCGTCCTCCTTCACCACACAGCTCCGGGTGCCCATGCCCAGCCTGCAGCCTGCAGACACACAGCCTGGTCCCTACAAGGGCCAGCTGCTTCCCCACACAAGCCCCAGAAGCGCAGAAAGCAAAGGGGAGGCATCCCCAGAACCCCCATAAACAGGAACCATCGGGTGTCCCCGCATCGTGGGGAACCCCCAGCCCATGCTTCCTCCAGCAAGGAGAAGGCAGATTGCTGTGGTACGGAGGGAAACTGCCCCTGGGTGGAGCAGAGCAGCTGGGATTGCGGGCAGGGGAAGCAGCCTGCCAGGGGCTGCAGCTGCTCACCCCACAGGACAGTGACCGGCCTGTCCTCCGACAGCGACCCCGGGGTGAGGGAAGAGCTGCTCATCCTCCACAGCTGGTCCAGAACTGACAGCCAGCTCCTGCGAAACAAGCACCAGAGAAGACAGCTTTGGCAGCTCTGTAACAGCAACACGTTGAAGAGAAGTGATTAAGGAGTGCTTAAAGCAGGTTCCCAAGCCCCCCAGAGCCAGGACAGCAGCAGCACAGCTTGCTTCCTGCAAGAGGTGGAGGCAGCTGGACCTGCACCTCCTTGGCTAGGACAGCATTGCTTTGCAAAAAACACCACCACAGTGACAACATTTAAACTGGAACAACCCCATGCAGGAGCTCCCCCAGCACCAAGGCCTCAGAGGGGGCTGCCCCATACAGCAGCACCCCCAAAGGGCAGCAGAACACACCCCCCTTCACTGCCCTTCAGCCTCTGCTCAGCCAGGGAAAGTGGCAAGCACGAGCACCCCCTGCGCTGTAAATGAAGAACGGAGGGAGCCCGGCAGCTGTGCGATTTGGAAATGCAGCCCAGGTGCTCGGCCAGGGCCGGCAGCAACCCCCGGGTGCCACCGGTGCACCCTGCGCCCGGCTCCGGGTGCTCCCGGCAGCAATTAAGCCTGAAGAGGCAGAGCCGCCCCACGTCAGCTTGATCGGAAATGAGGGTGTCAGCGCTCGGACGAGGGGCAGCTGCCGGCACCCAAAGCCCCGTTCGGGGCTGCAGAACCGCCCCGGCCGCTGCGGCTTCGCCTTCCTCTCCGGCAGCCGCCGCGGGCTTGCCCGGCGCGGTTCCAGGTTCCCCGCGGCACCACGAGGTGGCACTGGGCTCCCGCACGGAGCGGCGTGGCTCGGTCCCCGCAGCCTGGTGCTGGCCCCGCGCTCCGCCTGCCCGATCCCACGCTTTCCGTAAAAATTCCCAAATGCTGGAGGGGCGGATGGCAGTTTTCTGAGTGCGTAGCTACCCTGGGGCCGTGAGGGTTGCAGAGGCTGTACCCAGCCCTTGGGAGGGACCCCAGGGACCCGCAGGGTCTACACGGATGGGTGCCAGTGACCACGCAGCCAAGGAAGGGGAAACGCATCGCCCGGCCTCGGGCAGCCCCCGAGCCCCTGGGAAGGGCACGGCTGTGATGTGGGTGCCAGCCACCCACCCCCCTGCTCATCACAGAGCTACGGGATCGCCGAGTGGTTTCCAAGGTTTATTTCACACAGTGGGTGGGGGGAAACAAGACAGAAAAACATTGTAGTCACCATGACATTTTTGCAACAGAAATCATCTCCAAGGTCACAGCAAGGTAGGGCGGCACGGTCACAAACACCTGTGTGTGCACTGTGCCCTCCATGCGCGCTGTGCACCGCAGCATGCGTGGGGCAACCGCGCAGCATCGCGGGGCTGGCGCTGCCGCCTCCTCCCGCTGCTCCAGCAGAGCATGGAGGCTTCAGAGCAAGAGCAGAGCATTGCTGCCACCAGCGCCCGCAGCAGTGTGCGGGGGCTTTGGTGTGCAACCCCCTCCTGCCGCGCCCTTTCTCCCTGACTGCTCAGTGCTCTGGGCATGGCTGGATTTCGGGACACATGGCAGTGCCCAGTGGCACTCACATCTCTTCTGCTCACTGGAAAGCAGCAGCAATATCTGTTTCTGGAGGGTGCCAGGCATGTTGTGTGATGCCACACCACGCAAGGCAGCAGCTCTGGGCATCGCCCATCACCCGGTGCAGGCTGATGGAAACCACACTGGGATCTTCAAGGTGCAGCGACCAGAGGCGGCTGCTCCTGCAGCCTTCATCAACGACCCCCTCCCAGCCCCACAAACATTCACATTTTTTTCCAGTATCCCCATGCTCAGAGCCCCTCTCACTCCCCACTCTCCTGTGCTTTTCCCTTGCTAAAGGTATCGCTGTGGCTCCCAGCACCACCTCCAGCCCTGGGGAGCTCACTGGAGTGCCTGGGGCAGGATCCAGTGCAGGTCATGGAAGGGTCTCTCGCCCACAGGAGACCCTTCTTTCCTTTGCTGCAGGACTGCCCGAACACAGCCCCGGAAGATAGAGTCCTGCAGGCAAGCAGAGCTGTTGGGCATCACATCCCCGTGCCAGCCCCAGTGGGAAACACTCTGGGGTGGCAGTGTCTCCCCGTCCCCAGGTTCTGTGCTGCGGGGAGCCTCATCATGATGGGCTCGGGAGATTTTTGCTGCTGCCTTCAGCTCTCCAGCACTGCAGGAGCCCGGCGTGCTCCCCGAGCAGCAGCCCCTTTCCTCTCCAGGCGGGTGCATGAGGGTTCTTCCAGCGTCGTTACCCTCGGTGCTGGTCCTCTGTCCCCACACAGCGTCACCATCAGAACGCCTGGTCCTGCAAGAAGACAGTGGGAGGTGGTGGGGGCATCCCTCTGGCATCGCCCGCCAGGCTCAGCCCTCATGCACAGCACTGGGGACCCAAAGCGGCCGCCCAAGGAGCCGAGCCCCCAGAAGGGGAGTGCACAGAGAGGGGGGTCGTGGCCTGAAGCCGGACAAAAAGTGCCTTTCCTTCAGGAGCAGCAGAAGCCAGCAAGTGAGCACTGCAGAGCAAGCAGCTCCGAAGGGGGTTAAGGCATCCCGGGGCAGCGCAGGGACTTGTCAGCAGATGCCTGCGTCAGGCTCACGTGCGCAAAACGGGCACACGCCTGTGACCCGGCCAAGGGCTGTGCTCCCCCAGGGAAGGGGGGAGCCAAGCTGGTCAGAGGAGACTGCTGCAGGGGCAGGGGTGGCCCAGCGCAGCCGTGCCTCGGTGTCCCTGTGGCTCAGCTCACAGAGGGGAAGGTGCACTTACTGTGCTCCCTGCTGCACTCCGCTCCCAGTCATACTGAAGAACCCGCTGGCATCTCTCTGCTGGTAAACCTTAAACAGGAGAGCACAGTGTGAAGAGCCCAGTCCTTATCCCTGACAGTAAACCATCACAGGGTGGGTTAATCCTGTCTTGGAACACTCCCTCAGAAAGCACTTCCCAGCACCTCTCTTCACACATCTCCGCTGCCAGCAGCTCTGCCTCCATGTGCCAGCAGCAGCTTCCCTGCCTTTAGGTGTTAGGAGGTGCTTCTGACCAAAGGAAACCAGTTGAAATCCACCATAACGAAAATAATTCAGGTGTTGTAATACTAATAAAAACTCAGGGGGGGGGAAACCACCCTGTATTATGCAGGAGTGACAGCCCTGCTACAGTACAGACAGGGCAGAGCCCCAGCACCGGCTGCTGGCTGCAGGGGCTCCCAGACAGACAAACTCCCTTCCCAGACCATATCCATCAGGGACAAAGCAATTCACAGAGCCCAGACCAGCAGCCAGCGCCCCCCTACTGCCCTGAAAAACATTGGGAGTGGGTGGAGAAGGGAGGAAATCAGTCCCAGGCACTGGGACACATTCCTGCCTGGCTGATTGCTAGCTTGTTTATCACCACTGGTTTATTACCTGAGAAAATGAACCTCATCCTGGTGACTGGGGCACTCCTGGGAAGTGACAAGGTGGGACAGGGATGGGGGGATAGAGCACCTCAGTTCTGCAGCCCAGCAGAGGGGCTGGGGCTTAGGGAACCCCAAAGGCATCGGGTCGCAGCTCCCAGCCTGCACCCCACCACCAGCGGGGCCACGGCCCCATCACCAACAGCCCCCCAGGCTACACCCCTGCCCCCCGAGCATGCACACGGGCACTCACTCGTCCAGCTGCTCGCACAGCGTGCTCTGGGTGCCCTGCAGCCAGCACTCGCCCAGGGGCCGCTGCTGGTGGCCGCTGCCAGGGGACAGGGCAGTCTCCTCCGTCCTGCTGCCGCTCCGCACCTCGCCGTCCTCCCTGGGCCGACCGGGGGCTGCCACCTTGCCGTCCTCAGTGGGGCCCCCCCGGGGGCTGAAGGCACAGGGGCGGTGCTGCGGGTCCTGCGAGACGGCGTGGAGCCGGCGGTCGGCGCGGCGCGGGCAGCACAGCAGCTTGCGGAAGGCGCTCCTGAAGTCGGGGCTGCGGCAGTAGATGATGGGGTTGAAGGCTGAGTTCACGTAGCCCAGCCAGTTGAGGAAGAGGAAGAGCTGGTCGGGCACCAGCGGCCGGCAGAAGACCTTGATGATGTTGGCCACGAAGAAGGGCAGCCAGCAGAGCGTGAAGGTGCCCATGATGATGCCCAGGGTCTTGAGCGCCTTGTGCTCCTTGATGGCCAGCAGGCGGGAGGGCCGCCGCCGCCGCCCCCTCTTGGAGCCGGGGCTGGGGGGCTCCTGCAGGAACCTCACCTTGTCCTTGCCGATGAGCTGGATGTGCCGCGTGGCCACGGCGAAGACACGGACGTAGACGAAGATCATGACGAGCAGGGGCACGTAGAAGGAGATGGTGGAGGAGATGATGGCGTAGGTCATGTTGGTGACAAAGTCACAGCAGCGCGGGTCATCGTAGCAGCGCACCGCCTGCTCGTCCGCCCCGTCCCGCCACCAGTGGTTCATGATGGGCAGGAAGGAGATGAAGGCAGAGATGGCCCACACCAGGCACACCACGGCCCGCGCCCGGCCCTTGGTCACCAGCGCCTCGTACTGCAGCGGCGACGTGATGGCCAGGTAGCGATCCACGGCGATGGCGCACAGCGTCTCGATGCTGGCCGTGACGCACAGCACGTCCAGCGAGGTCCAGAGCTCGCACACCACCGTGCCGTAGGGCCAGTGGCCGCTCAGCAGGATGGTGGCACCCGGCGGCACCACCAGCAAGCCCATGATGAGGTCGGCGCTGGCCAGCGAGGTGATGAAGACGTTGGTCATGGTCTGCAGCCGCGGCGTCTTGGCGATGGCCACGATCACCAGCAGGTTCCCGGCCACGATCACCAGCACGGTGAGGCTCAGGGCTGTCCCCACCGCCCACTGCCGGCTCAGGCTGGCGGCCCCGCTGCAGCTGGGGACGGCGTCCGGGGCAGTCGCCCCCCAGGCGCTGCCGTTGCCTGCGGGAAGCGGGGCCATGG
>VXAV01011323.1:30954-76683 GCA_013399715.1 Alectura lathami | reverse complement strand
CGGGGGGACGGCGGGGGCGGCCAGGCTCGGTTCAACCCAGCGCGGCTCCGCTCGGTGGATGCAGGGCCGGGAGCAGCACCGGGACGCGGAGCCGCAGGTCCCCGGAGGTCCCCGGAGGTCCCCGCAGGTCCCCGCAGGTCCCCGGAGGTCCCCGGAGGTCCCCATCGACCAGCACGGGTGCCCTCCGGGAGCATCTCCCCGCAGCCGCAGAGAGCTCCTGCGGGGCACTGGCTGCTGGCCCCGAACTTGGTCGTGGCCAGCACGGGGAGAGCAGGCTCCGGGCTGGGAGCTGGGGTCTGGGGAGACGCGAGCTCTCGGGGACAGTGGGTGATGGGGACATCTCGGGTGGCCCGCAGGGAAGGCCGCTGCGGGCTCGGGGCGCCTGGTGGCAGCGGGCAGGCTCCGAGTGGGATGCTGCATGCACCGGCTGTGCCCCCAGCCTCAGGGGACGCTCGCTTGGTGGTGACACAGTGACATGGGGGGGGCCCACCAGATCGGGCTGTGCTTTCAGGAAGCACCTGCCCTGCTCCCGCTTCCCTGCATCCGCATCTGGGCTTCCCTGTGCCGGGGACCCCCTGCAAACCCCCCCAAGGCCACCGCAGCGCCCAGGGCTGTGACATACATGACACAGCGGAGCTGCCTCCTCTCCCCCCGTTCTCTCCCAGCTCCACGTCTCCTCTGCAGCCTCTGGTTTCTTTTTTGCCCTTCCCTCTCGTTTCAGGATCTGTGGGTTGTCAGGTTTATTTTTTCCAGCCCCCACCCCCCCGCCTGTTTTCTCATCCATGCTCTCGTTGCTCAAGCCCTCGTCTTTGTTTCAGCTGGGAGAAAAAAAAAAAAAAAAAAAAAAAAAAAAAAAAAAGAGGCTTCCCTTGTAAAGTTAGCCCTGGCAGAGCCTCTGGAGAGCGATGCTGCCCAACTGGCACAGGAGTCGATGGCAGCCCTGGTCCCCAGCGCCAGGGGCATTTGCTCACCCTGATAAAATACCTGTCACCTCCCAGGGACAGCGGGGTGAGGTGGCACCGGTGTCCCTGCAGCTCGGGGCTGCTGCGGGCATCACACAGGTGCCCCTGGATGTCCCCACGAACTGCGGGGCTGCGTGCGGCGCCGGCCCCAGATTTGGGGTCCCACGGGTCGGGGGGAGCTGTGCCCTCCCCTGTGCCCGCGTTTGCCTTTGTCTGGGTGGCTGGAGCAGGGAGAGGGTCAGGCTGTTCTTTTTATCCCATTTCCATGCGGCTTTGATAGGGCAGCGCCTCCCCAGGAGGGGATCCCATTTCCCAAAGCTGCCTTCGCTTTGAGCGGGATTAGTCCTACGTTAAAGCACGGATCCGGGCTGGTGTCCCCGCACAGAGGCTGCTTTGTGGCCTGGCTGGCTCTCGGGGAGGTGCTCGGTTTCGTGTCACCATCTCAGGTGTCGCCTGCCGGATGCCAGCGGCAGAATCTGTCGCCCTGTTTATCAGCAGCGGCAGTTCTGCCGCTATCTCCGTCCCGGTGCTGGGATTTCAATGGGACGCTGTGAATGGCTCAGGGACGGAGTGACACCGGGCTCAGCATGGCCACCGCTCTGGAATATGTGAGTGGGGACGCTGAGCTGTGCCGGAGGAGCTCGGGGTCGCTGCGGTTCCATTGTCTGGTGCCTCCCTCCCGCCTCGCTCCCCCTCGTTCCTTCTCCGTAACGAGGCGGTGGGGACCCAGGGGACCCAGAGGGGCCTCTGTCTGCCAAGCACCGATGCCTCGTCACAGGGGGATTTATTTTTGAGGTTCTCCTGGTGGACCCGATGGTCCTGAAGTCCCATAAATACAGAGCAGAGGGCACCAAACCCCTGCTCCGTGGGGCTCGGGTGGCCGCACGCCGCAGGAGGGCACGGCGCAGACGGGGCTCTGGCGTGGTGCAGCAGCTGCAGAACTCCTCGCTGCGCTGCAGAACGGCAGCAGCGCCTGCTGCGCTCAGCCCGGCCACCCCGCGGGCTGCCACCGCCAGCCCCGAGGTCCCCACTTGGTGGCTTTGTGGCTCTGGGGGGCTCCAGGCAGCCCTTGTGTGTTGATGGCTGGAGGTGTCACCAGTGGCAGTGGTGGTGTCACCGCACACATGCTGCAGGCTGTGCATGGAGGAGTGATGGCCTGGGGACAGGTGGGGGCTGGAGCCTGTCACCAAGCCTTGACCTCGCTATGGGGTCGGTGGGAACACCTGGGGACATGGTGGCTGCCAGCAGGAGGTGAGCTGGGCACAGAAGCATCCATCCCTGGGGCTGCGCCATGCCACCACCAGGGCTGCAGGAGGGCTTCTTCCCCCCCTTCCTTTTTATTTTTTCTGCTTTCCAAGGCACCATGGGTTGTGAGAAATTCTTGAGCAGATCGCAGTTGCCGGGTCCGAGACGGCGCCCGTCGGATGTAACTGATGGGAAACGGGGGAATGGGTTTGGTAATTTTTCTTCCCTGTTTTGACCCTTGGAATTATTCGAGGCTCAGCTGCAGCATCATATGAAATGATTCACGCGCGTCTCCAGCCGGTAATTTTGGGTCTGTGGGTGGTTTGCAAACAAGTCGCTGTGAGGATGAGAGTGACAGCTCCGGCTGGCGTGGTTACGGCACAGGGCTGCGTGGTTTTGTCTCTGCTCCTCGCCGGATCAGCGGGGCAATTACCGGAGCCAGCCGAGTGTAAATCTTCAAGCCGAGTCCTCCCTGAAATATTCATGGCTGCGGCCTCAGCCCAGGGTCAGGCCCCTGCGCTCCAATCCTGGCCCCGCTGCGTGCTCCAGCGCCCGCTGCTGCCATCGCTGCCATCCGGGGACAGGGAGGGGACAGGGAGGGATGCGGGTGACCTTGTGGCGGCTCCAGCACCTCACGGTTGTGTCCGCGCGTCTCTGGGAGCTGCGATCTGCAGAGTCCCGGGGGGCTGCCGCTGCGCTGCCGCTATTATCCCCGAGACAAAGAGGGACAGGCGGGCAGATCCCCTCGGCCCTTAGTTTTTCAGCTGTGAGCACAGAAAAGCCCTAACCGAGGTTGCTGCGGGGAAGGGACGGAGCGGGCATCGAGGCACCCGCTGCCGCCAGCCCCAGGGGCTGCAGACAGGCACCTGTCCCCAACAAGAAGGGGGCTGTCCCCATGTCACAGCGCAGCTGGCATCATCCGAGCTCGCTTTGCTGGGCTGTAGACCACCAGCAAGGTGGGAGAGCATGGGTGGCTGTCACCTGCGTCCCTTGCAGGGGGCTGGCATCCGCTGTCTGCCTGTCTGCGTGTCCATCCATGGTGCCTGGCCAGGGCCGGGTGGGTTTTGTCACAAGGGCAGCGAGGTGCTGAGAGCTTTACGCGTGGCACTCAATTATCCCCCTGTCCCCAGCGCTGCGTGACGATGACGAGTGGCGCTGGCCGTGCCCCGCCGAGCCCGACGTCGTCCCGCAGCCTGCGGAGCCGGTGGCAGGAGCGAGCCCCACGTGGAGTTTAATTATTGGCTTTCTTCCTTAGCAGAGTACATTGGCTGACCTTAATGCAATTAATTAGGGCTTAATCAACTTCTGGTGGCTGTGCACAGCGCACAGCCATTCCTGCCTCTCCAGGAGGGTTTCTGGGAGGTTAATGCTGCTGGGGAGGGCTGGGATGGAGCCGTCAGTGTTCTGCAAGTGGCTCCCTGTGTCCTCCCAGGCCAGAGGTGCTGGTGACGGTGGATGAGATGGGCTGAAGGAGCCCGGGTTTTGGTGCAAAATCGCCCTTGCTGCTTGTTTCCCACGTGACTGAGAGGGGCCCAGCAGGGCATCCTCCCCACGGCCCAAGCCAGAGCTGGGCTTTTGCGCTTTGGGGTGCTCCCTGCTAAGCAGCGAGGTCGTGCACTCAGCCCTGCTGGCACATCCAGGCGTTGGGCACATCTGGAGGGCACCGAGCCTCAGCGCTGGCTCTGTGTGGTGCCCTGCGGGCTGCCAGCAACCCCGAGCTCCTTTAGCCCCGGAGGGAAAACAAGGAGCCGTCAGTCACCTGCTCTCCCTGGGGCCCAGGGGGACCAGCAGCATTTAATCAATAACGGCATTTAATCAATAGTAGCACTGATTAATATTGCGGGGCATCCCTGTGGGGCCAGGTGCCCCGGTGCACGGGGGGCTGGCAGGGCTGTGCTTCACGCCCAGCCTGGCTGTGCCCCGTTGGTCCCTTGGGGCTTTGCGCCTTGCTGCAGCCACCTCGGCTGCTGGGTGCCCTGGGGCCATGGAGTACAGACGAGGAACAGGTGTAAGGGTTTATTGGGATCCTCGCATCTCCATCGATGGGATTTCAGGCTTCCAAGCTGGTGAGATGCGTGTGACCCCTGGCACCTCCCGGTGTCTGCTGCAGGGATCGGGGGGAAGCAGAGCCTGGAGCTGGTGGGGAGCAGCTCGGTGGAGGGCAGCACCTCTCCACCTGGATAAAGCCTCTGGAAGGCCAGCAAATGTGAAGTGATATTTGGCAATAATCCCTGCGCTCTCCAGGGCGCGCTCCTCATATTACAGGTTATTAAAAAAACACCAGGCAGGCAGCGCTAACTGTGGCACGGGGAGAGCTGGGGCACGGACCGCTGCTGGCCAAAGCTGCCCCAGCAGGAGGGCTGCGGGAGGTGGCACGGCACCGCACGGCAGCGCACAGCTCCACCCACGCGGGTCCCACGGAGCATCTCTGGGCAGAGCTGGAGGTCGGCAGGGCTGGGGACGCTTCAAGGCCCCATTTGTGGTGCCGGGATGTGGTGTGATCGGTGGCACGTGGGCGTTGGACCGTTCCCCCCGCTGCCAGGTGCGGGGATTTGGGGAAAGTTTCCTGGCGCAGGAAGGGGGACGCTGCTTCTTCATCCGTCTGTGTGCGGGCTGAACACCGAGAAGTATTGCTTCCTTAGGGCCGGGCAGAGTGAGGCCGGTTTTGTCCCGTGGGAAATTCAATCCACCAAGGATCCATATTTATCTGAGAATGTCTCAGAATATCTTTCACTGCAAAACTATTGATTTCCCTGCAAGAAGCCACAGCGCAGCTTAAAACATTTCCTGCTGAGGTTTGGGGGGGTTCTTTCTGGTTTTAAGTCAACATTTCCCCTTAAAATGTCACTCTGGGAAGGCTTCTTTTTTTAAGCCAAAGTCTGTGATGACATTTTAAGTGGAGAAGATTTCTGCTTCGTTTCAAAATGTCATCTTAGAGTGGGGTAGGGTTGGTTTTTTCTTCACTCCAGCATTCCCCAGGGGAGAAGTGTGATGGTTTTGTTTGAGTAACCCCACTGCCACCCCCAAACTGAGGCCTTTTAGCCCCATTTTACAGGGGGAAACTTCTCCCTGGAGAAGCTGTGCCCCAGCCCCGCTCCCTGGTGGGCACTGGCAGCGGGGGCAGCCCCAGCTCAGCGCCCAGCCACCGCCGATCCCCTGCGGGCATGCACAGCACACACCCCATGGCTCGGTGCGGGGTGAATCCATGGCACACCCAGGTCCTGAAGCTCAACTCTTTCTGTTTTCCCTCTGCTCCTGGTTTGCCTTCATCAAGCTCACCCCGACAGCGCTGCTCCTACAGACTGGGCCAGAGACTGAAGTTATCGCGCTTTTATTTATTAGGGCAATTATACCTAATGATTCACATGCTCGTGGAGAGTAATTACTCCCAAACACAGCACCACCGGCGTTCCTACCCAACCTGGGTACGGTGATTCACGACTGCATCTCTCCTCACAACTCCTCAGACAACGATCTCCTCCTCGCTCACTGTTTGGAGGCGGTGAAGAAGCGATCGAGGGCCTGCGGAGCTGCTCCCGGCCCCGGCAGAAGCCCCTCCCGCAGGTGCCAGAATTGATGCAGGGATGTCGGCTCCCAGGGAAGGGCAGATGGAGGCACCAACCCTTCCTGCTGGGCACTGGGGGCCAGCACCGCTGTGCCCCCGGGGTGAGCATCCATCAAACAGCCGCGGCCGGGGGGAAGCGGGGCCCGGTTTCATTCCACCCACGTCCGCCCTCTTACAGCGGGGGAGCCGTGTTCGTTCTTCGTTCGCGCTGGTGTCTGGCCTCCTGTCAAGAGCTCCTGCAGGCAGCCTGGAGCTGCTCCTAATGGGCTGCCAGGGGATTTGCACTCTGACAGCAGCAGGCTGGGCGCTGACAGCTCCCTGGAACCAAGCGCTCCGCCCGCGGGACTGGGGAGCGCTCGCTCGTCTTCTCCACACCGAGACGATGGCGAGGGGATGCGCGGGGACGCTCTGCTTGGAGGGGTTGGCTGCGGGCAGACCCCCTTTTTCCTCTTCACTGCGTGCTTGCAGTTGGGGGATGCTTGGGGCTGAAACAGCCCAGGGCCAGCGGTGGTCCAAGCAGACGCGGGGCGGTGATGCTCCGGGACAAGATGCTTGTCCCAGCTCCACGCAGGGATGGGGCCACTGTTAGCAAGTGCTGATGGATGCGCTGTGGGGCTGCTGCAGGGCCCCTCGCTGAAGTGCTGCCTCTCTTCTGTTTCACACAGGGCTCCTCTGTCTCCCCATGGACTCCACGAAGGAGCTGGGGGGCTCCCTGGGTCCATCTCAGTCAGCATGGAGCACCTCACTGTCCTGTATGGCTTTTTATTCCTATGTGATTATACATCCCGCTTCATATAGGGATTGAAGCCGTGCAAGACGCTGGGGTCCTACAGCAGGGAGCAGCCCGTGCACTGTGGAAGCCCACCTTGGAGGAGCCACCACCGCCAGCTCAAGCTCCACCCTGCATCCAGGGCTGTCACTGGCTTCCTGAAGTGGTCGTGCTTCATCACCAAGGATGCAGGAGGAGGAGGAAGAGGGAGCTGGGGAATGGCCGTGGCAGCAAGGACTGCCCCAAATGCAGCACTCCTCAAAGTTTCTCAAGAGGCCACCACCGCTCTTTGAAGGTTTGCATTAAATCTGTCACATTAACGAAAATAGTGGAAATTACCCAGCTTGTGGAAGAGATTAAAGGCAGCCCCCTCCCGATCACTTCATAAAGGAAGGGCCCCGTTAACACCTAGTGAAATGTTAGCCATTAATCAGGCTCTGCGCAAAATAAAACCATCCACATTTATCATTATTGGATCCTTAATGAAGTGATAATGGGAATGCTGGGGAGCTGTGATATTAATGTCTCCGAAGAGGCAAGAGCAGAGCCAAGGGCAGCAGCCAAGATTTTTAATTTACTGCCAAAAGCTTGCTGTTAATAACACCCTTCCTTCTCCCCGCCATTAGCACTACTTGGCTACGAGCAGCCCACTTCAGAGAGCAAGCCCACCCCGAACACACCCAGCTCTGCTCTGCCTCTCCTGTGCTTCTTCTGACAGCTGTCCCCATGTCCCCAGCATGGGGAGAAGGCCAGGGAGCCGCTGGCTGCCTCCTCCAGAGTCTGGCTGGGGAAGGAGCATCAGGGTGGCAAGGAGCTGGCCCCAGCACTGGGTTCACTCCGTGCAGCCTCAGTCCCACTCCTGATTTCTTCCTTGGCTCAGGCAACGCTGATGTCCCATCCAGGCCACCCCCAGGTCCCCAACAGCAGAGGCACTGCTTCCAAAGGGCCGCAACAACCCAGAGACAAATCAGCACTTGGCAGGGAAGCGGTGCTCTGCATGCCTGGATGCAGCCATTAACTAACAGATCTTCGCAAACCCAGACCAGCGCAGCCCAGATTGAGGCTGGCTTGTGCACGCGTTCTTCTTCTGTCAGCAAAGGGAACGCTAGTCAGGGAGTGCAACCTGGGGCCGCAGCGCTCGTGTGCACTGCTGTTTAGCAACATCCAGAGGAACGAAACGATGCCTTGGCTATAGGGGGTGCACACACTGCAGTCACCTCTTGCAGAACTCTTCTCTCCCTGGGCAGATGGACCTGGCCCACTACCCAGCAATCAGTCAGAAGTGTTTCTGTGTCTCCAGGTAGCAACATCAGAAGAGTGCTTCTGAAACCTGGGTGTCCTTGGTTAAACTCCCCTGTCCTGTCATCTCCTCATTAGAAAAGAGAGGACAAGAATAAATCCATAGACGGAGGCCAAGCGAATGTAGATGTGAAATGCACTTCAAACAGTCTCTTCCTTTCAACAGCCCTTTTATCAGCCTCCTCTCCTCGCCACTGCAAACTCTTTTAAATCATTAGTAGAAAGCCACTGTTTAGAAAGCAAGGACAGCGCTCAGGGTACGTGTGGTACTAACAGCACAGGCATTTCCCAGGAGAATCCAGCAAGAGCTCGCCCAAGGTCTTCTGCACTGGAGCGCAACGCGGTGCAAGCAGCAGCTCCGAGGGCCGGCGCGGTGCTCGGCCACGCGGCAAGGCTGTGGGCAGAGCGCAGGGCACGCGGGGCCTGTGGTGCTGTGCCAGCCCTGGGACCTGGGACCCTGCTGGAGCTGGAGTCACTCTGGACATCGCTGGAGCAGAGTTAGATGGGAAGCGTTAGCAGCTCACCTGGCCCCAGACCCTATATTTTGTCTGTATGCTGGCTTGTGTCAGTGCCCCCACAGCGCTGGCATGCTGGGCACACAGTGGAAGCCAAATGCTCTGAAGCCCACTGGAGACCTGCAGAGAAAACACAACACAAAGCAGCTTCTCCTGCACCATCGCCACCCGACGGCACAGCCGGCTTTGTGACGCTTGGCAGCTCTCCCCCAGCAGGTCTCCAAGCTGTTTGCCAGCCTGAGCGAGCTCAGGCATGTTGCAGAAGGCCTTCAGTCTTGGAGCACAAAGGAGACATGGGGATGGGGTTACCCCCTGCGGTAAGACCAGGGTTTTGAAATCCCCAGGCTTGTGCCTTGTCACCAAGCCCAGGCTGCGGGCACGGGCTGACGCTGGCTCAGGCTGGCAGTGAGGGGAAGGGCCTGGCCCCCACAGCAGTCCTGCTGACACCCCTACTTGTTAGGTATGGGCTTAAAAAACAGAGCAGGAGGTGTCACCTCCTCCTCAGAAGTCCACCCTTCAACCCACCCCTCAGCACAGCCACTGCTCAGTGGCACCACTACTCGCCGCGTTGGCAGGACAGCGTATTTGTGTCACGAGATTAGATCAGCCACATGGAGTAGGCTTGTCTGTCTGGGAAGAGTCTGAGTCAAGCGTGTCCTATTAAATTAGGGCTGGATTTTCAAAGGAGATCAGTTCCTGCTTAGGCTGTGTGACAAATAGGCACATTTTTCAAAAGGCGTTGAACGTGGTGGGTCATACTCGCTGCTGAGCTGAAGTCCTTTGAATAGGTCGCCAACACCATCGCCAGGCCTGTTGCCACAGGCAGAGCCCGTCTAAAATTAAGCCCCACCCTGGGCTCCACATCCTGGGAAAGCCAGCTCATCCCTGCTCTCCCATGTATTGCACTGCAGCCAGCGGCGAAAGCGCGATCACCACGGCGTTCTCCTAGGCGTGGGGGAGCGGCTGCCTGCCAAGGCAAGGCTCCGGCAGCTTTACCCTTTGATCAGCTCAGCAGCATGGGTCAGGAGAGCTGGGCGTGAAGGCTTCCTTGCCTTTTGTTCTGCAGAATTAGCAGAGTTAATCAGAGCGACAGCGACTTCTGCCTCGGCACAGAAGAGAGGTCAGTAGCTCAGGCTGGATGCGCGGCTGTTTTCTGGCCAGTTGGAAAACAACACCGTGAAAGCTCACAACATGCAAGGTGCTGGCACAGAGGTTCTCCAGGGATCAGCAGGCGTTCCAAAAGCTGCAGTGGGAGCTCTCCCCATAGCCTCACTCTCTTCTTGCCTTTCACCCACAGCTGAAGCTGTCACAGCAGCGGTGGGTCCCCGCGGAAATGCTAAATGCAACATCCACGTCCACCGCTTACCTTCCTCTGATCCCAGTTACAAGTGCTTGAGTGCTCCCGATGCTTTTGCTGTGGATTTGCTTTTGTCTAATTAGAGGAGTCTTTCTGTCAAGGATATTAGCACCCTCGACACCTAGCCCTGATTTAAGTAGTTTTGTCTGCAATGTTTATGGCCTTATTTACCCCTGGCCCTAATTGAATGCATCTGAATATCTGCAGAGGGAGCTCTCATGCTCTGTCCGTGGCCCTAATTAAAACAACCTGGATGTCCATGACGTTGGTGCCTGTCAAGCCTGTCACCAGAAGGTGATGCCCATGTTGGAACTGGCTGAAGAAGGTGTAGGAGTCGTTGTTGCTGACAAAAGCCTCAGCATCAAGGCCCTCCCGGAGCGCCTCAGCCACCAGCTCCGGGCCGCAGAAGGCGCCCGCCGCACCTGTTGGCCCGTCCTGCCCGTCTGTCCCCCCACTGAGGAAGACGATCTCGCACCTGCCCAGGGGGCCGCTGGCCTCAGCGCCCTGTGCCCTGTGCAGCCCCAGCCCCACTCGCAGGGCCAGCTCCTGGTTCCTCCCTCCCTTCCCGGTTCCTCGAAGCTGAACCGTGGTTTCTCCTCCAGCCAGGATGCATACCGGCTTTTCAGGCCCTAATCCTCGCAGGGCCTGCAGAAACTCAGCCAGATTCAAGCCCGGGATGTCCAGCTCTGCCACCAGCTGCAGGAGATTCCTCCTCACCTCATTGCCCTGAGGCCCTTCCCCGAGGCCAGCGAAGCCCAGGCAGAGCAGGCGGATCAGCTGGCAGTACAGAGCGGCGACGCGGCTGACGTCCCCGCAGACGGCTGCGCTCAGGACCAGGGTCGCATAGCCCAGGCGCTCAGCTTGGCGTCTGGCCTCGTCCAAAGCCAGCGTGTTTGACCCGATGATGACGTTGCAAACGTGGGAGTAGTCTTCTGCAGCAGCAGGCTTGGTGGGAGAACTGGAGAGGACCATTTCCACGGACTTGGGCAGGCTGGGCAGCAGGTTGTATTTGGTCAGTATCTGAAGGCAGTCCTGGGCGCTGTGGGAGCTGGCAGCAGTGGGCCCACTCGCTATGATGTCCAGAGGGTCACCAATCACGTCAGAAAGGATGAGGCTCACCACCTGCCGCGAGAAAAGCCATGTGGGAGGCAGAGACAGGTGACTGTGCTGAGAGTCCCGGCATGAGCACTGCTCTGAGTTACTTGTGCTACCCCCATCTCACAGCAGATGGAAACAGGGGCAGATCTTGGCACACTTTCATTTTAAGGTACTGTGAGCATCACCTTACCCTTCTTGAACCACAACGCCCTCTGATGCTGCACCATCACACTGGAAGACATAACTGATGTCACCGCACTTGGGCTGACAGGCTAGTGTGGGTTCAGCCTGCGTGCCAGTGACAGCACAGCCCCTGGGTGAGTTAAAGGTTAGACTGTGCCTGAAAACGCAGAGGGAGTGAGGAGAGCAAGGAACCAGCACGGTGTAAACACCTGCTGGGTGAGGGCTGACATCTGCTGGGCGTAGTGATGGGACAGCTAGGTCTGAATTCCACCCCCTCCACCCCTCTCCCTGAGTTTGGGTCGTCACTGAAGTCACAGTCCCAAAACAACATGCTGATGTTGTTCACTCAGTGAGGACAAATGCCCTGGCACTCAGGCCAGCTGCTAAACCACTGCTCAGAAGGCAGGTGGGAGATCTGTGCTCACCTGTGCGGGATATGCGAGCCGGGCCAGCCCTCCACCCTTCAGCAAGGACAGAGTCTTCCGGACAGTGTTCAGCTCCTGTATGGCAGCTCCTCGGGACGCCAGCATCTTTGTGAGCTTCTCCTTCTCTCTGAGGAGGATGGGAGGGATCGGAGCGGGCAGTAGGGCTGATCCACCCCCTAGGATGCAGAAGAGACAGTGGGGACTGAGCGTGCTTTGCAGCGGGGGCAGGAGGAGAGCTGGGCTGTCCCCTTCCCTCAGCAGTCTGTGGAGGTCACTGTATAAAAACACCCGCTAGGGCTGCAGCAAGATAGGAAACTACCCCCAGACTGCACTCATCTAGGCCTGGGAGGAAAGAAAAGGGGGACAGAATAACGTAGGACAAAGTGCACCCAAGGTGATAATCTTATTGACAGGAATCCTGTCAGGGCAACGGATAGAAGCGGGCATGGGAAGTGCACAAAAGAAGGTAAGAAAAAAGATGAGAATGGAAGTGAAATGGGTGGAAAATGCAGAATAGAAAGGAGCAAGATCTGCCCACAGGGTGAACATGCACAAAAGTACAGCTGAACACTCCCGTCAAAAGGCAAAACCCGCTCAGAGGTTCGAGACAAATCAGCATCAATAAAACATGATGATGAGGAACAACAAATGCAAATGCCTGTGTTTCAGTCAATAGCCAGGATTCTAGCTGAGAGGTGGGAGCAGCTGGGGGCCGGCTGCTGTGTGGGAGTTCACGTGCTCCAGGCGCCACAGCCACAGGTAGATCCTGTGCAGGCTGCTGATGGGCTGAGGAGTCTCTTGGAGATGCCAAAGCACAGGAGGAAAAGCAGGGTATCCCCAGGGAGCACAGCTATGTGCCAGCGACTTGGGTGTCTGCCTAACAGCTCTGTGCTCTCTGCACCAGATCGCACTCCAGCATCCACCGTGGGAACAGTGAAAATTACCAAGCAGAGACCAAGTGGTCTCCATAGAGCTGCTCCAAGCCCCCTGTTTGCTTTTGCCCTGGCTCACCCGGCCGATCTCAGGCTGTGGCAATGTCACTGCATTCCCCTGATGCACAATACCCACTTCCCTACACAGCCCCCGGCCTGGGGACGGCCTGGCCTGACGCTCAGGGCCTGGGGGTGTTTGCCTGGATGTGATCAGTGCTGGCCCTGCAAGGCGTGCAGCTCCCTGCATTGGAGGCTACAGCCTCATGTCCACTGGCCTCTGTAAAAGTGGGGGGAACAGCAAAGCCCTAGGGAGGGTCAGCCCCAAATCTCAGCTTACAGACTCATACCCCTGCAAAAATTCAGAGCTTGTGAGTCAACCAAGCACTGCTTCTCCCAAGTCTGCATCCCCAGAGGTAAGGAGGAGGCAGGAAAAAAGTGCCACCCTTGCCAAACGGTGACAGCAGCTGACAGGCTGTGTGCCACCACCTCACAGCGGTGGACCCGGCCTGCACGGCTCAGCATATCCCCGGTGCCTGAGGCAGCCCTGTGTCCTCCCCTGCTGCGTTCCTGGAGAAAAGCTTGTGAGAGAAGGGAGAGGAAAAATCACCCAAAGGCATGGCACAGCAGCCCCCTGCTGCATGTGGGCATGCAGCTGGAGGTGCAGCAGTAGCAGCCGGGGCCCTCAGCGGAGCCCGTTCCCTGCGTTCCCCACCTGAGATGAGCACAAGGAGAAGGTCATCTGCTGTCAGGCCCTCAGCCAGTTCCTGAATGGCACCTGCTCCCCTCAGAGCCTCTGGGTCAGGGAGGTTGTTCTTAGCACCTTCAAAGACCTTGATTCTGCTGTGTGGCTTCAGCAGCATCTCCCTGGAGGGGAAGGGAAGGCAATCACACCACGGACGTGAGCACGTATGCAGGCAGCCAGGCTGTCCCCCAGCAAGGAGATGGGCCTGGTGCACCAGAGGGAAACGGCAAGTGACCGGGAGAGGGAAGTGGACAGGGTGAGCACCAGAGCAAGGGCAGCTGGAAAGGATTGAGGGTGTTCACAGCAACATCCCGCAAAGGGCAAATCTGGCGGTTTACCCCCCCCACCCAGAGTGCCCAGGTGTGGGCTCGCTTACTGCATTCCTGCTCGCTGCAGGCTCTCCTGGATGCCTAGTGGCACGCTGACGATCCCCCGAATGAGGTGGTCCCCCAAGATCTCTTCTGCTGCCGCCGCCATCCCCAGCACAGCTTTGCCAAAACCCACCAAGTACAGGTCCCTCTTCACGGGAAAGGCACGTCCCTTCACCAGCAGCTGAGGGCAGCCCCCTCCCTGGAGCTTCAGTGCCCTCTTCAGCATTGGAGCCGGCCGTACGGTGCCCACCGCGCTGCGGAAGAGGGACAGCGCGTGCTCGTGGAGGGACATACTGCCTAGGGTGGCCGGGCCGAGCCACTCTGCTCGGTGGGGTGGGCTTGCACACACTTTGCCAACACTGGTGAGACCTCAGGAGCTCGAGCAGCCAGCACCCTCCAACCTGCAAGGGAAAGCAACTGCTTTCATTCGCAGAAGAGACAGGGCTGTCACAGGGAGAAGGAGGCCAAATGGCGAACCATGGAGCGCAGGCTCCCGTTTCGTCTGGAGTAAGGTGCCATATCTGCTGCATTTTCCAACCTCTCCCCAGGCGGGAGGGAGGGAAGGACAGTGTCACATTCAAACTACCTGTCAGCTCGTGGTTCTCCTGCAATCCCATCACCTCCCGCAGGGAAGGTGAGCCCTGCCAGCCAGCTTCCCCGTCACCGTAGACTTGCCACTGGCAAGCCATCATTTCAATTTGCTCAGTGTTTGACAGTGTTGACACCTCTCCAAACCATGCAAGCTGCTCTCTGTCCTGGAGAGAGCAGGGCATCCGGGTGGAACAGCTTTTCACTGCATTACCTCCCTTCCACGTGCTAGCCGAGCGCTGAGCTCATTCTCTGGCTGTGCAGTGCCCCTTGCTCCCCTGCAGCATCAGGCACAGACTTTAGAGAAACAATAGGCTTGTTGGCTGCCTGATCTCTTGCTGCTGGTGGCCACAGAAAGACCAGGAATGAGGTTTACCCAAAAGCAAATTAACACAAGGCTTCTTTCTTTATTTTTCACTCCTCTCATTATCTGTTATAATCATTTTTAGTGCCCAAATAGGACTTCAGATCCAGGCAAAGTCCCCAGCTGGGTCTGTGAAAGCACATTTGAGCTTGTCTCCACTAAGTATTAGAATTACATGCAACAGAAATAAGTGTGGACCACAGAACCTCAGCTGCTCAGGGGCAGACACTTGTCCAGACAAAGGAAAGGCAGCCCCTGCCAGCATGCACATGTCTGTTGCCTCCCAGCACTCCTTCCCTCCCTTAACTGGCAGCGAGTGCATTGCTGGTTTCTCAGAACCAAAGACCCTCGTGATTGGCATCTCTCCAGCTCATGGCAATTATGGTGCAGGCAATTACAGTGGGGTGTCAGGAGGCTGAGGCAGTCCTGGCAATGTCCATAATCACAGAAACATTCAAATTACCTGCCAGTTAATTCTAGTAAATGCCAGCGTCTGGCTCCTCTTCTGGGAGAACACACAAGTCCAGAGGTCTCTTTGTCCTGCCACTCCCATAGCATTGCAAGGTGTTAATCATTAAGCCAACAAGCTTTCCAGCAGCTTCTCTAGGTCTAAATCTGCCTTATTTTGATGCAAAGACAGGGGACGGACCCAAAGGCTCTGTGAAAACCTTCACACAAGAACCTTCTTAGGCAATGACACTTGGGGGCACATGCTGAAATTCACTGAAAAAAAGTACTTGCAGACAAAACCATATGGTGGATCATAGGTTTGCTGGGGAAAAAAAAAAAAAAAGATTCAACTTCTTACGAGGAACATATTTTTAAGGCAAAACCCAGGGTAGATAAGCTACCTATCTAAACTCCCTTTAGTGTCTTTTCAATCGTGAGAAAAGATGAGAAAGAGAGGGGGTCCCGACCACTTCATCACCAAGTTCCTAAATCTCATGGCAGCTGGGGCTGTAAGGAGTTGAAACCACGGAGCCTCAGCCCTCTTTCTACAAGGGCCCAAGTAACTGTGCCAGTGCCAGTGAAGTGAGCCGTACACCTCTCAGGAACTGAGATTAGCATCTCCTTTCCCTACAGGTCTCGATTCACCTGGCAGCACACAGCAATCAGAGGAAGGTGTTACAGAACAGAGGGGCATCACGCCCCAGGTCCCCTAGTCTGAGTTTGCAGGGTGGGGCTGGAGAAAAAGGCCTAAAGGGAGCCAGGCAAGTTTAAGAAAATAAAGCCCCAAAGCTTTTAGCAGGCTTTGTCTCTGCCTTGATGTTCCTGAGCGTGGCTGACCCCAAAGACCAAGGGAATTGAGCACACCCAGACCTGCAAGTGCAGATCCTGTCACGCGTGGCCTCTCGGTGGCTCCGCTCAGCTCCAGACATGACACAGCAGGTGCGAGTCGTTTGAAAGCAATCCTCGCCTGGTGGAGCTGGAAAAATAAATGCCAGCTTAATTCATCTAGCACTTGTGTACATACTGCTAATGCTTGCTCTGGTCTGGAAAGCATTTCACTACAATAGCAGGCATGTAATCTGTTTTCTGCACACTCAGATTGTAATTTAACCATCAAGGCCTGATCCAGAGTCTGTTGAAGTCAGCTCACGCCCTTTGCTTCTGAAGATTTCAAGGCATGCTGTCTGCACAGGAGCCCTGGTGCTGACCTCATTGCACAGGTATAAATGCAGAGCAAACCTGGTGCAAACCTCCCTGCGTTCAGAGGGCACCCAACTTTACACCAGCACAATGGAGAGCTGAATTTGGCACAGACCCATCAGCTTTGGAGGTCTCCACATGTAAGTCTGCTGTCAGCTCTGATCATACACACAGGCTCACTGGAGGCTCCCTTTGGAATGGAGGTGCTACTAATGATGTCAAAAATCCATTTTTATTTAATTTATTCCTACATCTCAGGCACTGGGTATTAATGTCAACAGGGAACAGCTATAAATCAGTGCTATGAAACCCACAGCAGATATTTGAAAAAGATAAAACTATTCATTTTACCAGGGCTTTAAAAGCAAGACCAAGAGAACTGAACATCACCCCACACCCAGGAAGGGGCAGCCTAGGAAAGAAACATAATCCAAATGGCAGCTCTCAGACTGCCTCCATGGATTGTGGGTATGGAAACGTTGCAGCTGCCAGCGGGCTGCTGTGTCTTGCAGGTGGGAAAACTACCTCCTCACACCCCTGTGTTCTCCTCTTCCCACAGCTGGCTGGGAGGAATCTGGGCTGGGAGAAGGGGCTTATGGTGTGGGCTCACTGCTTCACATGATTTCTCGGGGAAGTCACGTGGGGACAAACAAGCCCTCTTCTCTACAGATATACGCTCACATGGTACAGGCTCTGCTGGTGCTGAGGTTTTTCACCTTCCCTTTGTCCCTGCTTGGGACAATTTGGAGCTGGGGAATATTCTTTTAGAAAGTTTTGCTGAAGTTCACACTAATCTTAGGAGGAAAATGATGCAGAGAGTTGCCTGTTACAAAGAGAGCTGGCTGACTGTAAGGGGCTTAGATTAATTCCCTTTAAATGAGAACTTCCTCAGCTTTCATTGGTGAATAACGTTCACTATCCACATACTTGTTTGCATGCATTATCATTACAAGCTCTTTCTTCACAGGGCTCCTCCTCTGTCTGTAGAAACTTTCACTGCTAACTCTCACTACAAAAAGCAGCGAAACCCCAGCTCTTGATTTTCACCTTTCCTGAGAAAGGGGGAGGGAGAGGAGCTGGACTGTGATAAAGCACAGGCAAAACACTTGTTTGCATTACCTTTCATTAACTTTTTAATTAAAGCAATTCTGCAGGCAAAGAGCCAAAGTCAGAAGGAGACAGAAACAATCTAGCACCGGGGGCAGACGCATGGCGAGCTGCCAGGTAAATTGGATGGTGGCATGAGACCAAAAGCGCGGACGCAGGGGGGGAACAGTCTGAGCCATAAGCTCGGAGTCACACTGGGGGAGAAGAGCGCACAAATGAGCTGTCTGTGCCTATGTGGCAAGAAAAATGAGCCAGTGCCTCACTCTGCAGCAGGTATTCGGAAGGTGGAAAAATATTCCCTTCCAGGGACTGGTCTGCCATCGGCGAGCAGAGCTGAGTTACTCCGGGTGCTCCGGTTAGGGGTTTGTTCGAGGGTTTGCACCACAGGCTTGTGGTTTTCCTGAAGTGGGGGCAATTGGGCCTGCTGCACGCTGATTTCGACCACACGCCCCTGGTGCTTCAGGTGTTGCAAAACCCGGGGGTGCTGTGTGCTAATGCTCAGGGACGTCTGATTTAATTGAGATCTTCAGGGTTCTAAGGCAGTTTATTTCCACTGCCAACAGCACTGGTTTTCCCTCAGTGTGGCAATGACTGGTGGCTGGCCCTGTGTACAGTCGACTCCAAAACCCCTGAGGGCACTGGAAAAAACCTGAGGTGGCACTGGATCGAACTCCAGTCGTCTGAGGATCATTTTGAGCCGGAGCTGCAAAGACAGCTCACATCTTTGTCACAGCGCTAAACTACCAGATACAGCAGGTTTTAACACTGTCTCTTGCTACTCCTTCTACTTGCTATGTGGCTTTCTGCTGGCCTCTGGGTACCTCATCACTGTTAGGCTCACCGCTTCCATTTTTCATGCATTACCAGGGGAGTTCACCTACGAAGTACAGCGCAGCAGAGATTTTACTGCGCTCATCTCCCATGTTCCCACTTACTGACACATCTTTTCTATCATTTGATATATCAAATTTAATTTGCCTGCTGAGCCCTGCTCAAACTCAAACTTGCTGTTCCAGATGGTCCCAAAAGCATCACAGGAAAATTTTCCAGGAGATGCACTGAACCCAGGAGGAAAACAAAGCAGTGAAGGTTTGTTCCAAGTGACTGTTTGGGGAGGATTAGATGGGGGGTTTTTCAAGGCTAATCTCTTTAAATGAAAATTTCAGAATTTGATTAATTTTTTAATCTGCACATGGATTTGCATAAAATTACCGCACTGCCTCATTCACACGTCGTAAAGGAGAAAATATCTGCAGCTAGGATGGAGCAGCTGGTCACCGGCCTGCTGCGAAGAGTTCAGCGCACAAGAGGTGTGCAGGGACAGGGCGAAGGGCCCTTTTGCCCCTGCTCACCGTGCTGCTCCCGCAGCAGTCACTGGGAGAGAGGAAGGTGGTGGACTGAAGCACGCAGAGACCAGAGAGCTGCACAGAAGGTCTGCGAGGCAGGCAGGGGAAAAAGCAGGAAGAAGTCTGGGCACCTTTGTTTCAAGAACGTGGTGAGCTCTGGGAAACCCAGGAGTCCTAATTTCTAGTACGTGGTTTTCTGAATGTTTCTTAGAAAATAAAAATGTTGCTCTCATAACTGATATACTCACCAGCAAAATGTCAATGGGGTCTCTTTGCTTTGACGAGGAATGTAGCCTAAGGCCAAATACAGAGAAGATAAGTGTTTTGTTCAGCATTTTTTATATATAGATAGATCAGTATCATTAACAAAAAACTTAACTGTGTTTGACATATGCATCTTACTAGTTTTTCTAGGTCACACTCCCTTCACTCCCTATATACCTTTTGGAAATGATTTTCCCTTGCACTGGGGATTGTAGGGAAGAAAAATTTTTCACTGAAGAATCCTTCTGTAGCTCAGTGCAGAACAGTACTACCCTGAAGCCAAGTCCACGCCAAGTTTACTTCCTTTCATGCTGTAATTTCTCAAGCTCCCTGTTCTGAGTCAACTCGCAATCAAAGTTGAGAGTCATTTAAAATATGGGGAAGGATCACAGTATTCTAGAGAAGATGAAAAGTTGCCAGCCTTGAGGACTGGAATAATAGAAAGGGGTCGAAATTCAGTACTGCAAAATACAAGGTCACGCTCTTCGGGATTAATAACAAAAAATTATGAGCTCCTTAGCTGGAAATAACATGAGGAGAAAGAGCCAGGAATATTAATCAGTCACAGGATGGCAATTACGTCTGCCCTCTAGGCTGAGACGACTGGCTATGGGGAGGGCAGAAAGTGGCAGACGTGATCTACCTTGACTTCAGTGAGGCTTCTGATACTGCTCTCCTCAGCAAGCTGAAGGTTTGACTGGGTAAGCGCACCGTTGTGCCGGCTAAGAAACAGCCTGACCACGGGGCTCAGCGCAGACATCTGCGGCTCTGCGCCCAGCTGACAGGCGACAATGAAAAAGACCTGGGTCTGAACTGGGGCTCATGTCGCCCCACAGCTTCGTGAGTGACCCCAGGGCACTAATTAGTTAGTAATTATAATTAAATATCCCACTAACAGTAATCTAGGGAGTAATCTGGAAGTGGAGTCACCTTCCAGAGGCACACCTGATAGGAGCTACAGCTGCTTGAAGGGTAGTTATGAAGACAACAGAGACAACGGTAGTGGCAGAAAACACAGTATGGCCACAGTTGGCAACTTGCGGTGTTCACATTGGACATGAGCAAAAAATTCTTTACAGCGAGGACAGCACAGCACTGGATCAGGCCACCCAGAGAAGCTCTGGTCTCCATGCCAGGAGGTTTTCAGGATTTGGCTAGACAAAGCTGTGGCCAAACGGGCCTTGTGGTGGTGACAGTGCTGCACTGAGCAGGAAGGTGGAGCGAGCGGGCAGCTCCAGAGGTCCCTTCCACCAACACTTCTGTGACTGCATGTTGTGACAGCAGGGACTCCAGAGCACCAGGTTCAGCTTCAAGAGCCCACAAGGAGATGTCACACTGCAGGACACAAGTCCTCCACACAAGCCTTCAGTTGTGACCGTCACCCATTCAGAATCATCGCTCCCAGCAGAGCCCAACGAGAGTTTGTTCAGCTGAGAAGTGTCATTTCCAGAAACATCTCTCAGAAATTCACATCCACCCATCTGAGCAAACGCAAGCATGGCCTGTTTGTATTGTGCAGGTTACAGTGGTGCCTAATATAGAAATGCATAGGTAGAATGACTGCACTTGATCAAAATTACTCAACTAGCAATTAAACCTTTTTTTCTATTAGCTAGTTTTGCAGGGGCATCATCCATAATTCCTACCTAATGTGACATTTTGCTAGGAGATCCAATTATCCTGCCAGATAAATTCCAGCTCGGTATAAACTGACAAACTAAGTTGCAATGGCTGGGGAGAAAGGCTGAAGAAAGAATAAAAAGGGAGTGACAAAATATCAAATCAACAACCCACGGTGTTACACAACTCTAAAACGTGGCTAAGTATTGTAGGTGTTTTGAAGTAAATTGTCTTATGATGGTATTGGTGAGTCATCTTCTGGGCCCACACGAGACAAGCCAGGCTTTGATCATGCAACTTACAGGGTGCAAGAGGCATGCTGCTCTGAACTTCCCTGAAATGTTTCATTATATAAAAATTGATGGCAGGTTTCAGACTGACCTGTAATGGAGGAGCTGACCCTGAGACCCTCGGAAGTAATGGAAGCGTCTTCTTGGAGTCTCCCTAGGCGCTGCTGTGAAAATCTTGCACCCACCTCAGAACGAAGCTCGGTGAATAATTCTGACAGGCCAACCAGATCCCAGCGTGAGGGTGAATCAGGCTGGATGTGAAAACCTGTAACGGTGAGCAGCACTAAACAAGCAGCAAGAGCAAGGCATCCCAGAAAAGACTTCTGTTTCACTAAACCCAGCGTGCACATAGCATAATGATGTGTGCTCGAACGCTGTGCAGACCTCTGACAAGTTCCCAGACTTATCGACGTTTGACCACAAGAGGGCAACATTATTCCAAAGCAAGCTAGCCTAGAGACGGAAAGGAAAATGCGATTAACATCTATGATGGAATCCATTTTTGTTTGGGGTAGGGTGTTTGGTTGGTTGGCTCTCTTTGGGTGCAAGTTTCTTGGGGGCTGAAACAACAAGATCTATTTTTTTTTTTTTTCCAAAATTAAAACACCAGGGTGCTGTAGATCTTCGTGGTGGTGGGAGATACCATCATTATACTCAAAGAATAACACTTCGTTGGTTGGTAAGTATAAAAATACGAACACAGAACTTGGTAGCAGTATTCTTGATGAATAAAAACCCAGTTCTGAGGTACCTGTACCAGAGCACCTACCTCAAACTCCACGATGTCTTTTTAGAGGTTCTTTAAATGTTTGTCACTCATCTGCTGTCTGACGTGCTGCTATAGCACTTGTGCTGCTGTACTACTGCTACAGCTCAAAGGCCAGTTTGTAGCAGAAATAAGAATACTGAGAGATAACAAGGTATAAAAAACACAACCGAAAATAAAATTTAGAAGCAGCAGAACCTCTCTTAAAGATGTGTATCTCAAAGCAGGCGGGTCAGCAGCAGGGGTTTGAGGAAGGGGAACGCCCGCCTCGCAGCGGGTACAGACACATTCCGGACCAGCCCTTCGGGCTGAGGCACGAACCCCGATGTGAGCGCTTCGCGCCGCCGAGCAGGCCGCCCCTTCACCCCCACGCCTGCTTCCTCGCCCATTTTACACCGATTTCCCCCACAGGCCCCGCACCGTGAACCCCGCTTCGCTTTTCCGGATCACGCCCGGAGGCCGAGACCGCTCAGAGCTCTAGGGCTGGGCCGCGGTGCAGCAGCCCCAGGCGAGCAGGGAAGCTCGCTCCGAAGCCCGCACCCACCCTCACCCGGCCCCCACGAGCCGACGCGGCCGGCCCTCGCCGCCCCCAAAATGGCGCCCGCGCCGCCCACCNGATCATTCTATTGAAACCCTACAAATCTCTTGGAAGAAAACTTCAGCGGCGTTAGTGGGTTATGTCACAGAAAGACCTCTTCATATCACTTGCATCTGCCTGGAAACGTTCGCTGTCTTGCTCACAACCGAAATGCAGGCAAGGCAGGCAGGCATGTGGCAATGGGAGCATTGCTTCCCGGCTCTGTCGGGTAAACATCTCAGCAGCCCTGCGGCTCGGCTCAGCGCGGCCCGGCCCGGCCCGGCCCGGCCCGGCGGCATGAAGCTGACGGACAACGTGCTGCGGAGCTTCCGCGTGGCCAAGGTGTTCCGGGAGAACTCGGACAAGATCAACTGCTTCGACTTCAGCCCCAACGGCGAGACCGTCATCTCCAGCAGCGACGACGACTCCATCGTGCTCTACGACTGCCAGGAGGGCAAGTGAGTGGCCGCGGCCGGAGGGAGGGACGGGCTGGGACGGGGCCTGGGCTGGGCTCGGCCGTCGGGGAGCTGGGAAGCGAGCTGGGCGCGCCTGGCGCTCGCTGAAACTGACCGAACTTGGTGGAGCCTCGCTCCCGAATGGCACCTGGGTGTGTGGTGGTGGGAGGCGGCCTGCCCCAACGTGTGTTCTGACCTGTGGGGTACACTTGAAATAGGTGTGGTTTATGTGCGTCTTCAGGCGTTGCACGGTGTATATTTGACCAACAAAGGTGTTTATTTACTGATGCTGCTTCATGCTAATGAGCTAAAACGCGTTCGTTTCCCACTGAACAGTGTTTCCCAGTTTATCTTGCTTCTTTCGTCCTGGTGCCACACTTGCCTTGTCTTAGGGATAAAACCCCAGAGGTACGCACAGCCGCTGACAAAAGGTGCTGTTGCTCAGGGGATAAAAACATGCAAATAAGGCAACCAGTAGCTTTGGTAGCTATGTTTTTGGAAAGTAAGCAAAAGGCATTTGCACTCTGTAAGAGTCGGAGCAAGTGGAGCCAAGTGATGCCATTATACCATTCAAACGGAGCAGACAGGATGTTTGGATAAAGCTCTAAAGGAGTTTTGGTGTCGGTTTGGTACTGGTTTTCAGCAAAAGCTGTAACGTGAAGCATAGAGAATGGTGCTGAGTTTGGAACTGAGCACTGGAAGCTGAAGAGAACGCGGGTCACGAGCTGGTCCCCTGATGTACCCTGCAACAGCCAGTGAAAGCTGGGGATTAATTAAATGCTCTTCCTGGTTTAGAGATGTAATTCTCAGGTGAATTTGGGTTTTTGGGTGTTTTTGGTAAGATCAGTCTGGACAGCAGCGCATACATACAGAAAGTGAAAGGAAACTAAGTGTGTGTATTGTAGAGAGAGTGACCAGGCCGGGGTGGTAATGCAGGAGGGGAAAAGAGCTGAGTCAGGAATGCCAGCTGGTGGGTGTGTGCCAGGGCAGCCTGCGCTGTGCAGTGAGCCAGGTACTCCAAACCCTGTTGCTTTTTCAAGCAGACCAAGGCGTTGCACTTACCGCGCCT
Organism: Alectura lathami; assembly: GCA_013399715.1. NCBI lineage: Eukaryota > Metazoa > Chordata > Aves > Galliformes > Megapodiidae > Alectura > Alectura lathami. The sequence goes on along the minus strand of VXAV01011323.1, from coordinate 53,124 downwards.
GAAGGAGCGCATCCTGCGAATTCTCGTAATTTTGTAGGCTCCTTGCCATAGCTATTTTGTGCTTCTGTTTGGTTTGCTTGCTTTTCAAGTGAGACTTGTTGCTGTGCCCAGCCCGACACAGTGAACTTCTGCTTGAGTTCCTGTTAGCTCCCATAGGAGCAGGTAACGTCAGCTGGAGGCTGCCTGCCGTGGACCCTAACCGCGTGCCGCGGCAGGAGGACTGAGCGATGTCAGTGCAGCCACTGTCCGTTGCCCTTCCCCTTTCAGACCTGTAAAGAAGGGCTTGATGGGCTGAGGGCTGTTTGCTGCTTTCACCCCCGTCTCCACGGAGGTTTGCTTTCTTTGGGTCAGGTGCAGAGGACCGATGGTGTGCTAGCGCCGTGCTGCGAGGCAGGGTGGCTTCCTCAGGGTAACCCATGTTTCAGGGCGCGCTTCTCCAGCGGCTCCAAGATTCATTTGAAGGTTGCCCACGTCCTGTGGATTGACTTGAAAGTGTAAGTGTGGCTTTGAGAGGTACCCAGGGATGGAGAACACCCTGCTGTAGGGAGAAGCTGAATGTGTGAGTGACCGCTGTTGTGACGTGATGCAGTTTGGCAGCCCCAGGTCTGTAGGTGAGTTTTCTTAGACGAGTGTTTCAAGGCCGTGGAACTCCAGCGTCCTGTTTGCTGGGGTTTGGTGCCACGTACCCTGCTTAATTTAAGCACATGGTCCAAATGTTGTCACTTCTACATGGGAGAAAGTTCTAATGCCTGCACCCTGTTAGGAGGAGTTCAGAAACACAGCTGTGTTAGTTTGTTCTGCTGTTCTGAAATAAGCTGCTCCAGTATAGGAATCGTGCTGGCAGCGTAACCATCCCCACCTCAGTGAGCTGCAGCTTCTGAATGTGTTGGGGCAGACCGAACACTCTGGCTCAAGAGCGTAGCCCAGAGGCTTACCTGCATCTTGGGGGGCTTCGGCGTGGGCCCTGGAAGGCTCTGAGGATGCCGTTGTGCTGGGACCTGTGGCCATCCTCGGGACTTTGGCAGGAGGCTCATGGCTGCGGGTCTGTAACCCTGCTGTGGCAGAAGGGTGGTTCAGCAAAGGATTGGCTTGGATTTTAGCGTGCATCGGTTTTATGTATGCAAACCAAGAGGTGGTGGAGCTGGGTTCCTGCTTGCCCGCTGTGCTCACGGCATGTGCAGTGGGTCTGGTTGTGGGTGGTGGTTTTAGCAGCACAGCTGCAGAGGTGATTCCAGCCAAGGTGCAGATGGCATCACAAGCCTTGCCTGGGCTGTGGATCCTTCCCAGCAGAGTTGCGAGCTCCTAAAGCACTTCGGGGGTATTACCTGATCTGCAGCTGGGGTGGGGAGATAGACCTTAAGCTTGGAATTGTGGTTACTGGTTGTGATTTTTTTTTTTAAAAAAAAAGGAAGTAAAACTTTATTTTTGTGTGTTTGTCTTTGAACAATAAATTGGGAAGAGGCTGTCTTACGTATGAGGTGACCTGCTTCTGCTTGTATCAGCTTACATGTAGAACTTCACCTTCCTCAAAACACAGAGGTACTTTCTTTCCTTCTTTTTGGGACATTGGTGCTTTTGCCCATCTGTCAGTCTTTATTATCTCTGCGTATATACTTTGCTTGCTTGACTTTGGGTCTTGGAGTTAACATTTGTTCTTTCAGCCTAAGGGATTTCCTCCCTCGGTTTAAAAAACGACAACAACAAACTACATAGCCGTGGTATTTTTCACATTCCGAGCATGCACGAGTCTGAGTGGGTATTTACTACGGTATTTAAAGAGTATGGGGGAGGAACTTGCAAATTTGACTAGTTTGACCTGTCACCAGCAGCAAGTTAGAGGTGTGAAGGTGGGCTTAGTTGCAAACCCCACCCCACCTTTGTTTTCTGCCCTGGTTAAACTGTTGCTTAGCTCAAAGCTGTTGCACCCCAGAGGTCCAGCATGGAGATAGACTCGAAGGTCTGTCTCAGTGGCAGAATTTCATAGTCCAGATGTAAATGTTGTGCTTCAGGGCATGTTATATATGACCTGTTCTCAATTTGTAGAGTGCTTGCATCTGAGAACTTTTTGGCAGTGATTTAAAAATCTTCTGAAAGGGACTGAGAGGATCTGTTGGGGTGCGGTGCAGGTGGGGCAGGGATTCCAGCTACACCTGCTGTATTGGTGTTCACTTAGTGGAAGCCTCTCCCCAGCAAGCTCGTCTGAAGTGAAGTCCAATGGCTTCCGCTGTCCAAGCGCCGATCTTTAAGAAGGCATGTCTACTTTTGTTCTGACATGAAAGGCCTCCAGCTCCTGTTTGGGTGTGTCACTGAGGCTCATGAAACAAGGAAATGGTTGAGCTTTTTAGAAATACCTTGTCCCACGGTGCAGTCTGGTGAACTGTTCTGTGGCAGCAGTATTGATTTAAACCACTCCCGCTGTTTGTTTCCACTCCCATGCTGTTATCTGCCATTTGCAAGAGTAAAACATTTTATGGGCTTGGGTAGTCACAGTTACGAAGTCCTGGAGTAGCAATAACTCCTGGAAGAGGTGGTGTTATTTCTGATGGCAATCAGAACCTGTCCTGGTCCACTGCCCTGCTCAGAAACCACTGTGCTGCTTCAGCTGAGGAAGAAAGAGGAAGGAGGGTGGTGGAGACCTCGCATGGCTTTTCAGCTCTGCTGCTGCAGAAAGATGTACTCGCTGAACTGCTGCTTCTCCATCTCCTTTGCCGTTTGAATTTCTGCTACTGCAGTATATCACTTGCTTACCAGGCTCTTAAAAAAAAACTGTTCTGTATGTCCTCACGCTCTAGAATATCTCCAGTTCTGTCATGTAATGTTACACTTGGGTTTCGTGCTTTAAGGTAGGAGTAGAGTATAATTCTCCAGCAGTTTGAGAGTCCCTGCATTGCTTTGCTGTACCACCGGTGTGTTTGTGTTAATACCGAGAAGCCATTCTGAGTGAGATGCTCTGTCTGAGGTTTAGCATCGAACAGAAGACAAATTTGGAATCTACAACATGCAGCCAATGGTTAGAGGTCTGGAAGGGCAGGGTGCTGCTGAGACAGTGCTGCTTGACAGTAGGGGCTTCTTGTGCTGCTGCTCCAACTCCTCATAGTGGCCATTGTGGGGCTAGGTCCCCACATAGTGGGGAAGAAGTCTTGGAAGGACACTGACCAGGGAATTCTTCCAGTGTCACAGGGAGCTCGAGCCTGGGGATGGCCTTAGAGAAAGCACCAAGGTGCTTGTTTGAAATTCAGGTACAAATGCTTTTCTTTCATTGAGCGGAAACATCTGACTGCTCAAAACAGTCTCGTAACATGGTGGTGACAACAAGCACCGCACCGCTGATGTCACCAGTTTTGATCTGAGTTTGTGTTAGCGAGCGCAGTGACTTCTGCTTCCTTCCCACAGACCAAAGAGGACACTCTACAGCAAGAAGTATGGAGTGGACCTCATCCGGTACACGCACGCGGCCAACACCGTTGTGTACAGCTCCAACAAAATTGATGGTGAGTGGTGGCTGTAGCTCAGCGTTACTAATCCCTGTGCACCTGAAATTACATGTCTAGGTAAAGACCTAAAGAGCTGGGAAGAACCTGCAGCAGCTTTCAGGTGATGAGTACACTGCCACAGACAGGGGATTTGATGTTCACATCACACGCACAACTCAGTGACGTTCCCTCCAGCGTACTGACGTGAGTTTTGTAGACACTGTCAGCGAGATAAAATTCAGTCTTGACCCTGGGGAGTGGAGAGAAATAAAAACTCAAAAGTTCGCTGTTTGATACCAGTGCAGTCAGCCAGCCTCTGTGCATTACGTCCTTCCTCCTGTGAAACAAGGCAGAAGAAGAATGTGGCAGAAGGCAGGCTCGGTGCTGAGCTCTGCCTGGTACGCTGGCCGGGAAGGGAATGGTGTTCTGCTCTCCCGCAGACAGGGCAGGGAGCTCAGGTCACTCAGTAAATCACCAGCCCAGCCTGGAGGAGGCCGCAGAGCTCTTCTGAGATGAGCTTTGCTTCTGTTTCTTGGCCCCACTGCTGCTTCTGATGCAGTAGGCACGGGCAGAACATCAGCGTCTGTGCTGCCTTTCCCACAGTCGCGGTCTGTGACGGCTGCGTTCCTCAAGGCAGTGACATCAAAGGGCATTTGGAGCTTCGTGCCCAGCTCTCTATCTGTGACAGGATTTGAATTTAATTTAAAAGTCCAGTGTAAGGACTTGCGTAAACACATCGTTAATCCTTCCGTGGGGCGCTATTCCTTCCCAAGGCTAGAAACAGCTGGGGTCAGCTGGTTCTTCAGATTTTGTCTCAGTTCTGTTGGTAGTGTCTGAAGAGCTCTTCAGTGAGCAAGGCTCTCAGCACAGCCCTTTTTCTAAATTGGTTCCAACGTCATATTTATAGACTTGTAATAACTTCTGGGATTGTAGTTTTGTTTTCTCTTTGCAGAGGTGGAGCTAAGTGGTAGAGACACTTTGTGTGTGTGCTGGGTTGCTGAAGGAGTTAAGAGAGTGTGAATCTGGAGCAGGTGAAAGTTAAGAGTTGGGAAGACACGTGAAACTAGAGCAAACTAGGCCTGAAACTATAGGAACAAGGAAGTTCCCAGTGGAACTGATTTTAGTGATGTGGAAGGATTATGAGTGGATTACGCTAGCACTAGCCTCTTCAGCCTGCTTCACAGCCTGTTTATTGTTTCTTTTATGGTATTACCTTGTTATGTAACAGTTCTGACTTGGCCATGATCTTAGTTTACTATTAATTAATGATTAACAATTTAATTACCATTTTAATGCTGTTTTGATTTGGGAGTTTTTGTTTATGAGCATTGGTAAGTCTTTGAGGAACCAGAACTCAACGAGTGTTGAATCTGAAGGAAAACATTCTGATAAACACTTAATTAGAACAAAAGATAAAGGTGGGATGTGAAAGTGTTTGTCCGTGAGTGTAACAAAACCAACAGCCCCTTCGGGGGCGGGGGGCCCCGATCCTCTTGTGGGGTTAAGTGTGGGTTGTGGGGTGAACTGCTGCCAGTCTGCTCATTTCTGAAGATTCCCTCGAGACCTTCGAGCCTCGCTCCCCTTGCCTGGTTCCGGGCTGAGGTAGTAGTTTGTACAGTTTGAGGGTCTATGATACCACCCGGTACAGGAGATAACTGTACAGGCCACTGCCTTGCCTGGGGCAGAGCACTGCCAGCAGGAAGGAGCACGGCACCGCAGCTCCCCGCTGCTTCCTCGTTTGCCAAGAAGGATGGATTCTGCAGGGATACTTTAGGAATCAGGTAATGACAGGAAAAACTAGAGATGTGCCTTAACAGCGTGCTTGGAGCATGTGGGTTCCAGTCGTGATGGGTGTGATGCTGGATTTAGGGGGTTTCAATTTGGATAGTCACCTGGGGTCACTGAGAGCCTTTGTGTTGCCGGCAGGATGTTTCCTGCTTGCTGGGTCGGAAGGATCCTTTCAGAAAGCCCCAAATGCTGTAGCTCTTGTGAGTGTTGAAATGCTCTGTGTTTATAGCATCATGTTGACACTTCGGAGCCAGAATTAAAAATGCCATTGCCCTTGGTTTCTTGGAGCCTCAGCATCCTCATTGCCACAGCAGGATGGAGGCTCAGCGCTGTATGGAGCAGGTGCATCGTGCCAACCTTTTCCATACAGCGATAGCTTCAACCAGTGTCCTTCAGCTACTGTTAGAGGTGATTTGATAGTGCTGTCCTGTTGGCCCTTCCCTCTGAAAGCTGCTTTGGGATGTCAGAGGTTGGACTTTCACTCCTCGTGTTTCATCACTCAAATGCATCTGCACATAAAGGTTAAAAAGAATTACTTCTGTGCTCTAATACTTCGGCAAATTGCTCCCTCTTAGAAGGGTTTATTTTAACCTTGGGCAAGTATCGACAGCACCTCCCAAAATGCTGTGCTGCTTCTGGTCTTTACTCAGAATAAAATTATCATTGGAGAAATGTTTTAGTGCTGCTCTCATTTAATTTTTTTTTAGTGGTTTGTCCTGGCTTTGAAGCTCATGTTTTCTCTCTTCTCTGGGTAAATTCACTCATTTCATAAGCTTCCTGTTCAGTTGGAGACTTACGTGATGGATGGTATGTGTAAAGGATGGATGTGTCCTGCTGTAAAGTGAAAATAGAAGTGGTAGTATCAACTTGGGAAGGTCCTAGATTTGTGAGAATGAATGGAGCAAAACCTCCTGGTGCTTCAGTGTGAGCAGCTTTGAAGTTAACATGTATGATCACATGACATTTTGCCTGCAAGATGTCATATTACTGCAGGCTGTGGGAAATATCTTTCCTGGTGCTTGATTTCCTCTTCTGCCTTGGAAATCAAGTTGCTTTATGTCTGTTTCTCGCTTGATTCCCTTTCAAGTCTGACTTGAAGTCAGGTGACCAGACTTGCTCGCTGTAGCAGGGTTGCTGTTGCTGTGGGGAACACGTTGACTGCGTGACAGCTTTCAGCGATGCAGGGTTCGTGGCGTGGCACAGCTCATGGTTTGTTTGTGGTTCCAGATACAATCCGGTACCTCTCCCTGCACGACAACAAGTACATCCGGTATTTCCCTGGGCATACAAAAAGGTAAGGAGCGGCTTGGGAGCACAGAAGGGATTGAAATGGTGCTTGTGGTGAGCTGGAGTTGTGTTGCACTCAGTTCAGTCCCTTTTTTGTTGTTGTTTTTTTGCTTTGCTTTGTTTTGGCAGTAATGGCCTTGTACACAGCTGGTGGGAGAGGAGTTGCTCTGTTAATGCCATTTGTCTCTTCTTGATGCATATTATCTCGTGTTGCAGAGTGGTTGCCCTGTCAATGTCTCCAGTGGATGATACTTTTATTTCTGGATCCCTTGATAAAACTATTCGGCTCTGGGATCTCCGCTCTCCAAATTGCCAGGTGGGATGTCAGATCCATCTGTGTCTTTGTGTGTTGCCTTCTCAGTTCGAAGGATGCAAAATGGATGTGTACTTCCTATGAAACAGGAGGCCTGTTTGTGAACAGGTGCAGCTTCCTCAAAACAAGGCAAAACACTATTCCTTTTTATTTCCTTACTTTGATAGAGTAATTTTCTATATTTTTTTAGTGGAAACAAGCTTGCGTACAGTGAAAAAAGTACCCAAGCTGGTAGGAGGTGGCAAGAAAGACTGGGAGTGAATCTCCACCTGTCAGTGGTGTTGAGCTGTTTTGTCCCTTTGGTCACATGGTGCTCTCATCTCACTGGGGCTGTGTGTAAGAGGGCTAGTTACTGATTTCAGGTGATGTACATTTCTTTTTGCATTTGCAGTTACATTTCTCACAAAACAGCTCTGTCCGCCCTAACAATAAACTTTTTCTAACTAGAAACTTCATTTTTGCCTTTCTCTGGGAGTATGTCTTTAGTGTTATCTGTAAATCTGCCTTGGCATGAATCTCAATCTCGAAGTTGCAACAGATGCTGAAGTTGTAAATTCAGTGTCAGTTCTGTGATTGACACTCATGTTTGAGGTGGTAAGTAGAACCAGGACTTGTAACTGGAAGCTGCATCCGGCAAATGCTGGGAAACAAGTCAGGAGGTGTTACTTGTAATTTTCAGTGTGCCCATGAGATGGCAGCCATAGTGGCTTGGAACGTTGTCAGGGAACCAGAGTTGTCCTCGTTGTGAGGATCCTGAGTATTGCCTAGCTTACTGCCTAGTCTTCAGGGAAAAATTACCTACATTGGAGAAAAGAGAGATAGTAAAGGCTGCTGGGGACAGTATTTAAAAAGTGCAGAAACTTCCTGAGTGTGTTGTGGCTTTCATCAAAGACATGTTCTTATTTATGCACAGTTACATAAAAACATCTGTCTGGCATGCAGACCTGCCAGGCAGTTTACAGAAAATCACACATCTTTTTGACTTTCATCAAATTCTCTCAAGTCTTTTCTACTGTGAGTTGAGGAGAAGTTCACATTAAAAGTAAGCCATAAAAACATGTAATGTCTGGTGGCTGCTGGAGGGTAGGAGTTTTCACTGAGCTGGGATGGAGCGTTTGGCAGTGGTGTTTACGAGAGCTGTTGCTGCCTGCTTCAGAAATTCCATTTTTCCCCTCTTCACAGCCGTAACTGGTAGCACGTTGCGGTCAGTTCCAGCAGCAGTGCTTTGTGGAGCTGCCTTACAAGATTTCTAATACTGTTGCAACATCCTCCCTCCTCTAGTGGTTGGCAGCCCTGTCCATGGCAGGGGGTTGGAACTAGATGGTCTTTGAGGTCCTTTCCAACCCATGCTGTTCTATGATTCTATGATTCTCTGATACTTTTAGAGTGAACGAGAGCTCTAATGAGATCTTGATTTGTTCCAGCGTAAGCCTTGTCATTGCGGAAGACTGGAAGCTCCATGTGAGTTGCTTTTGAGAAGCTGACTTTGAAGCTCTATGTGACCTCGATAATCCTAACTGAAATTCGGTCGTTTCAGCCTCTAGGCTGCCGTCCTGCTCACAGTGGCCTTGAAGGGTGGTGGTGGGAGGAATGTGAGCATCTGTCCAGCAAAATAACTCGGACTTCCTCTGTTTCCTAGGGTTTAATGCATCTCCAGGGGAAACCTGTGTGCTCTTTTGACCCCGAAGGGTTGATTTTTGCTGCCGGAGTCAATTCTGAAATGGTGAAGCTTTATGATCTCCGCTCTTTTGACAAGGTGAGCTGCCCTCCCTTCATTTCTTACACTTCTTAGTTTGCAGGAAGTACCATGAACACAGTGCTCAGAGACTGGGTTTGTTTACCGTAGCTCACTCTCTGGAGTGCCCCTGCTCGGCAGTTGGAGAGTTTTTGGTCTAATGGACAGGGTGATGTGTTTTTGCCTCAGCGCTTTCCCTTGTCTGGTATTTTAGGCCTGAAGATTCTCTTCTGCAAACCTTAAACTTTCTCCTGACCTAAGGTAAAAGCAGACTCCTGTTAGCAGCAATGTACAATGCTTCTTTTTCCCTCTGAAGGGGCCGTTTGCCACGTTTAAGATGCAGTATGACCGAACGTGTGAGTGGACAGGCCTGAAGTTCAGCAACGATGGCAAACTCATCCTGATATCAACCAATGGGGGGTTCATTCGACTGATAGATGCCTTCAAAGGAGCTGTCCTGCACACCTTTGGGGTGAGCGCGGTGCCTGCCTCGCCTGCTTGGAACCTGGCTGCTGGTTTGGGGGGAGGTGAACCCAGTGAACAGGATGGGTTTTCGGGTTCTGGGCTGCGTCTCTCCATCTCCCTTCATGCTGCAGTGGTACAAAAGTCTCCTGCTTGGCAGCTGATGGGTCGGTCTTCTAACTATTTGGGTCTCAGGGCATTCTCTGAAGCTTTATTTCCACTTCAAAAGCTGGTGCTATGTTTCTCCTTTACATGCATGTTTCTGGTTTTTCATCAGTGAGGGAAAGATCAATTTAGGCACGCTGTCACAAAAAGCTCTGCATGCGGAGCTCTGCAGTGTCGTGGCAGGGTTCTGCCCTTTGGCTGTGAGATCACTCAACGCACTGCTACATCTGTTTTGTACCGCAGGGATATAACAACAGTAAGGCTGTCACGCTGGAGGCGTCGTTCACACCGGACTCCCAGTTCATCATGATAGGTAAGATCTCCTCAGAAGGGATTTCAGCGCTCTGTGTGTGTTGTTTAGGACTCCAATTACATCTCTCTTGGGAAGCAGAAAGCGTTTAAATAATACAGTGCAGCTGTTAGCTTTCTTTACATTGACAGGAATTTCTGTTTCATTAGTAATTTACTCAGCATCTTTGAGAGCAAAACAGATGAGAGCCTGCGAGTGAGCGATGTCTTGGCAAAGCTTTGTTTTGTTTTGGCTGAGAACTTCCTTCTTACAGCGGGAAGGGGATTGTTCTTGCTTTCTTCAACCTGATGGTTAGTCTTGTCTCTGGAGAGTACTTTATTGCAAAAACTTACCTTCCTATTGTGGTCTTCTAAGTGAAAATCTTAATGGAAATTTCCAAAATGCCTGTTTCTGTTCAGTTTTTAAATACGGTTAAGTTGTAACTTGTGCTTCTTAATTTTTCCTCCTTGAAAGGCCATGTGTGTAAATACTGGAGCAGAAGGAAATTCCTTGCATTTTTATTAGGAATCTTAAAATGAGACTAAAACGAAGNAAAAAAAAAAAAATATATTACTTATCCAGCTTCAGAGTTCGTCCTGCAGATAGTGATGTTTGCAACAGGCCATTCTGAAGTGAAAATCCTGCCCCGCTGTAGCAATGTGGGGAGTCAACATCTCCAGTGAAGCTTCTGGTATTTGGCACAGTGCACTGAAACCTTCACCTTTGATTTGGTTCTGTGCACACCTGATGAAATACCTACCTAGCTCTGTGCCTGAACTGGGAACTTCTCTGAAGAGTGATTCTTGCACCCAGCCTTTAGCCTCTTGCATGCCCGTGCAAGCTGGCAGTGGTCTTTTGTCCTTGTTTGGTATGAACTTTGCTTTCTCTGCCAGCCTCACTAATGTGTCTTGTGTGTCTTGCTTTCCACTCCTGCCTGCAGGGTCAGAGGATGGGAAGATTCACGTTTGGAACGGGGAAAGCGGGATGAAGGTGGCAGTGCTGGATGGGAAGCACACAGGTCCTATAACCTGCCTGCAGTTCAACCCCAAATTCATGACTTTTGCCAGCGCGTGTTCAAACATGGTAAGGAAAATCGCTGAAGCTCCCCCTGGTTGGTGATGTGCTGACCTTTTGGAAAGGAATCTGAGGAGGTTCTGTGCCACCAGTGGGCGTTTCCTTGGGCTCTGGTGACAGCCAGGCCTCTGTCACACCTTTACTGCGCCTTACCTGCCAGGTAGATACGCAGGGCACCAAGCACTGGCAGGAGAATGTTTGAGCACGTGCATGAAGGTGGGGCAGTGTATGAACGTGCAGGCAGATGGAAGAGTTTTTTAGGTTGCTGCACACAGCTGGCGTTTTCATTCTGCGTAAGGCTGGCTTGCTCTGGAGAAGGTGCAATGCAAGCCAAAGCAGGATAAGAAAGGATTTAAACCCCTGGGAGGCTGTTACTGTCCCTCCACCAGTCTCTGCCTGTGTGCTTATTGGAAGGGAGCAGTGATCAGCTCCTGACTTGTCCTGGAAGAAATCTGTATTCTGCTCAGCAAAAGATGGGTTTTCTTTCCTCTTTTGTAGGCCTTCTGGTTGCCAACTATTGATGACTAATCCCTACACTGCAGCTACTGTCAGAAGACTTTCCATCCTGCTACCAGCAGCATATTTTTGCAAGGATAGTATTGGAATTGCGTGCATCTCCTAGACTCTGCTCCCATTCCTGTGTATGTTTCCCTAGGTCTTACCTTACTGGCTGCATTCCTTTCCAAGGACTCCTCCACTTGACCTCCCAGTGTGTTCAGAAGTGACACACAATGCTTTCTTACCCTCCAGACCATATCCAGCAGGCATCAGCTGACGTTGGAACTGGCACAGTGTTATTTCTGAGAGCAGGGGAGTCTGCTTTATTCACAAAACGCTTGTGGCAGTTTTTAAGCTGTAATTTTATATTCTCCTTCTGTAATTGCACAAGGCAGTTGATGTTCCAAGGTGGAACGTGCAGTTCCTTCCCATAAGTGCATGTTTTTCACATCTGGGATCTCTGTTTCACTGCAGTCCACAGATGGAAAGTTACTTCTGTGCCAAATGTGAACACTGACAGCTTTCAACTCAAACAGCAGCTGCTGGAGTCTCTTGCAGCCAAACACATGCTGAAAGAGTGGGTGGCTGTAAGTCTACATCGCACATTCTATCATCCTTTTTTGGTAATTTAGTGTGCAACAAACCACACAGGTCTTTTCCACTGCCAGAGCTTTAAGAAGCCTCCCTGCTGTTTGCTGTGCCAGCATCCCAAAGGGTGCACGCAGTACTGATGAGGTCTGGTCAGTGTCCCAAGCAATAAAGCAGTCTGTCAGCAGGAAGATGGAGGAACCAAACTGAGACTGAAAGCACAGACTGCCTGTGCATCTTCCTTATGTATCATCTTGGCTGATCTTGTAAATACTTTTGGGGGGGGCAGTGGGAATGGGCCATATTTTTTTACTTTTAGATATTAAAGAATACGATGTGGGCCAGTATTGTGGGGTGTCGAAGCTGTTTACCTTCACCGTTGCAGTTTTTCCCTCCTGGTTTGTAAATAAGCTCCATCATATGCTTCCCAAGCTGGGCTTAGCATGCACAGTTGGCTTGTCGTGCATTTGCTACAGGGCGTGCAGGTTTTCAGCAACAGCCCCAAAAGAGCGCAGCTCCTTTGTCTGATGGAATTGTGTTAAAAATAAACCTCAATGCGATCACACTGGCTTTGCTCTGCTGTGGCCCTCCTCCAAGGAACATCCCAGACATGGGAGGAGTGTGCCTTCCTGCTCCAGGGGGGCTTGTGGCACACGGTACAGTCTTCAAGCCTGGTTCTAGGTTCTTTTCCTGCAGCGTTGTGTTGATTAGATAAAGCCACTGCTGGGCCACGGCGGGCTCAGCACAGATGTGGCACTTACTGTATTCTTACCTTCCTAAACGTGCTTGGTTTTATATGGTGGGTTGCAGCCTGAAAAGTCCATTCTTCCCCTCTCCTCAAAGCAAAATGCTGGCAAGCTGACAAACACAGCAGTGGGTGTGTTCTCCGTGCACTCCAGTGTCAGTCCACACTGAGTGTTTTTACCTTGCATTGGTTTTCTGGCAAAGTGTTACAGCAAAGCTCATCTCAGCCGTGGGGCCACGTATATACTTCAAGAAAACCGGCTTGTAGAGCAACTTCTTCTGTTTTGCTCTTCCTTGCCTTTACTGTTTTACAGCCCCTATCTGTGCTGTGTGAATTGCTGGGGGTTTGGGACGAGCGTTTCTCCCCTGCAGGTTCCTGCAAAGCAGCAGTGCATGCTGAGCTGCAGCCTTTGCCCGTGGCAGTTGTCAGGAGGACGAGGCAGCCAGAGAAACTGGGCATTTGAGTTGATGCTGCCTAGGCTCTGTTGCTCGCCATTCCCTGCGTCACCGCCTGTGATGTGAGTGTGCCTGTCCTGTCCTCCGGCGTTGGAGGGAGGGGCGCGGTGGCCCAGTGCTTATGAGCTGTAGATGGGATTCAGGCTGCTACACCAGCACCCCTTCTCCTGGTGAGTACTGTCCCAGCAGCACCTGTAAGTGCCCAGGGAGAAGGGAGACAGACAGCCCTCAAAGCTGGCTGGGTTTCCACCACCTTGTAGGCTCGGTGGTGTTGCCTTTTGGGCTGTGTGGTGCACTGCCACTTTCAGTGTTTCGGTGAGCAGCCGTGTTTTGTAGAGGTTCATGGCATACAGTTAGACTGTGGCAGTCAGTAGCAAATGGTCTGTTGGGGTTTTAAAGTCTGTTGCCTGAAGAAGAGAATACCCACCCAGATGGTTTTTCCTGTTGTTTGTAATAGGGGAGCGTTTGGAAGTCTGTTGTTCCAAAAATGTTCTTTGCTAATGTGGCTTGAGTGCTTGTCTAAAAACCAGTGTTCAGTTCTGTTCAGTTCTCTTCTGCTTGCAGTGTTGTAAAGCTTTGTGCATTGCAGCATGAAATGCTTAAAAGAGAGGACCAAGGGCTGATCTAGAAGGACACACACACCAAGATCAGTGGTATGCTGGAGTGGAGATAAACTCACGGGTTCGTGCCCAGCACTAATGCTCAGTTCAAACTGAATGCCTTCCAGGCCCGACTGCCACCCCCACAGCGGCAAAGCCGTTGCTGTGGGTTGATGCAGCAGTGAATGTTTTCCGTTTGCCTTTGAAAGAGGGAAACGTGCTGAGTGTTGTCAAGAAACTTCAGTATTGTGTGTTCCTAGAAGATGAGGTGAATTTGAGCTTCCAGCTTCTATGTGCAAGGATTTTTGGGGCGCCCAGCTAATGAGAAACACGCCATTAAAAACAGCACTCCCAGGTCTCAGTGTCCAAAGTTATGTGAAACCAAGCAGGAAGCAGCATTCTACGCCCCACTGGCCACGTATGAGATCTTTAAGATGGACCCTTTGTCCTTTGGGATGAAATAAGGACGAGGGGAAAGCAAGGCTCAACAGCCCGCCCCTAAACAAGTGGCGTTGGCTGAGCTCATCTGCTTGGGCTCCAGGAGGCTTGGGTGTAGTCTGACTTTTTGAGGTTAATGTCCCAGCTCCTGGTCTGGGGCACATGGAAGCACTTAAGTGAACAAATGCGGAAGCAGCAGCATATCAGTGCTGCTTCTGACTGTATTTGCACTTTAAGAGTCTCCACCTTGTGTTTGGGTCAGGGGCTAGGGCTGTGTTGAGAAGAAGCTGGTCTCTTCGGTTATGAGCTGGGATTGTGAATTTTACTCCTAGGTGGTACCTTCAGATGAGTGTAAATACATGACTTCAAATTATACTTTGTGACAAAATACTACATATGTGGAGAATTCAATATTGTGGCTGTTAACAATAAATATTTTGTAGTCAGATTACCGAGTGCTGTAAATTCTGCATTTGTCTGGCGTGATACGACTTGTTGGTTTCCTAGAGGGGAGTGGGAAAGTCTGTTTTAATGTCTCCTGAGTTTTGGAAAGTCAGAAGCTGTACAGTGGAAGCTGTGAGGCTCTGAAGCTATGCCAACGAAGCCTGCCCATTTAAGAGGATTTTCTTGCCTAGGAACATACTGGGATGGCGAAGCAGTCTTGTTGAGGTGCAGTGCCCTGGGAAGAGGAGTGTCCACAGGAGCCTGGCCGGGGTATGAGCAGAGCCCTTTCTCAGCAGGACAGTGGGGTTGGTGGAAGGGGAGGGTGGAAGCACCAAGTTAACGTGGGTAAAATTCCATGTACATTGTTTTCAGGTTAAACTCAAGAGGATGGGGTGAAAAGTGAAGCTGGAGAGAAGTCTTTTTGCTATTTTGCTAGCTTAAACCTTGCGCAGACAGCTGGGAAGGCTGCCTTCTTCCTGGGTCCAGGACTTGCACTGCAGAAAGCAATCTGACACGTAGCCCTTGCGGCATTACTGCTTGGGGAATGCTTCTGGCAGCAACTAGCGTTTTGGCAAAAAGGAATTTCAAACCAAAGAATGTCCCTGTGATTTTGTAAGACCATTTATTTGTTTAAAATCTTGTGTCTGTGTAAACCTGACAGGAACAAAACTGGAAAATACCATGAAAATTATTTTTATTAGGATTTTCATCCTTATGGAATTCAAGCAAACACACTGGGGTTTGTCCACCTCACTGAGGAACGCTGCAACTTGTGTAAGGGATAATGACAATGGAAGTGAGGAAAAGGGAAGCTTGTCTAGACCTGAATTTACCTGTCTAATGAACAGCTCAAACTCTGAAGATCAGCTTTTAAGGCAGAGCTCGTTTTGGCACGTTCTGTTGCCACGAGCGCAGCGCTCATGGTTCAGCTCTCCAGACAGCTTTGAACAACCAGTTCTGCTTTACTTGGAGCTCTTCTAGGACATAGCTGGTGCCCTTCAGTTCTGTCAGCACTACTGCTGCACAACCAGCCTCACTGTCAGCAGCAGAAAGGACCTGAAAAGCGTTAGTGAGGGTTCTGTACGTCAAGCACGTGGCACGTAACGCAAGTGCTCTTCCCTCCGTAAGGCACCTTTACAGAGGAGGCTCCTGGATTCGATGTGCAGCTCCATCTGATAACCTCTGCTTTGAGATGGTGCTGCCTACAAACAGCAGCTTCTCAACTGGAAGAGGTCTGGCTTATATTGCTTATGTTAGTAGCAGCTGTTCCCAGATTTTCAGCTGATACAGCAAATGGATATGAGGGACGCATGTAGCTTATGCATCCAGTTTTACAAAACTCAGTTCAAGTCTGATTAAAATACAGCTCTCAGGACTGGCTGGATCTCACTTGATCCTCATTCTTTAATATTAAACAGGAAGGGTTGCTAGAAATGTGGATTTGAGGCTTACTGTACTGTATCTTAGAAGATCGTACACAGTGCTCCAAGGCTCGTGTGGCCACTTGTGCAGCTTCTCATTGGCACAGCAAAGGGAGTAAGAGGAATGATTTGTTGCCCACTGTTGTTCTTGTGCACGCTCTTGTGGATCCTCTGCAGAAGTGCTGGCTGTGCATTTTCAGGTTCCACATCAGGTGGTTTTACTGGAAGAGTGCGCGTGCACAGCTCAAATCCCTCAGTCCCGCACTGATGCTGGAAAGCACTGAGGGAGGAGAGCACCGAGATGCTGTGTGTCACGCTAACAGTCCTCCACCCTGTTGTGCAGTGGGATGACAAATACGGAGATGTCGTCGTAGGAGGCCTCATGGCTGTCATCCAGCATCCACTGGTGGCCTCTTTTCTTTCCCCTTGCTCTGCATACCAAGCACTTGGCCAGTTCTGAAAATCTGTGGGTAGGAAAAAAATGCAAGTTCTGGTTTAAGTCAATGCTACCCTACAATAACAATGTGGAGACAGGGCTTGGCATCGCCAGAACAGTAGACTTCTTAAGACACCAGCTTTATCACTGCTTCTTTAGGACAGGGAAAGACCAGGAGTCAGTCCTTTTAGAGTCACAGAAAAGAGTGCTTGGACATGCTGAAGCTGACCTAGAAGCCAAGTGATCTCAGCCTGCTCTGGGTCCAGACAGGTTCTTTGGAAAGGAAAGCATGGGAAAGGGTGACACTACCTGTGGGGATCTGTCCTGTTTTCTGCAAGGAAGCTCCTGACCATGTGGGCCACCTCTTTGTTGCACAAAACGTCCCAAAGGCCGTCAGTTGCCATGATGAGGACATCATCTTCCTGAATGTCATGCAGAGCAAAGTCAAATACATTCACCTGGAAAGCACGGGAGTAAATCAGAGGATTTTCTCACATATGGAAAGTCCAAGTATTTACCAGGGGTTGTCATGCTTCCTGTATTGCACCTGGCTTTGGGAAGCATTAAACAACCCTGTGATTCTTTGGCTTCCCTGTGTGAGGGCAACCACAGACTGCAAAACTCTTCCAAGCAGGTGGTAACGAGCAGGTGAGTGCACCCTGTTGTGGTCAGGATGCTGGCAGAAGATTCGCTTGCTACAGTGCACAGGAGGGGTCAGGGAGATGAGTCTTCCCTGGGGGATGACAGTGGATCAGGATGCTTTGAATCTTTATGTCCCCTTGCTGCTATGCTTCTGGATTACTCTGCCTTGGGGATTCTCTGGGCAACATGTGGAGGGAAGGGGGTGGAAAAAGGGCACGGCTGAGACCTGCCTGGTCTCTGAAGTGTGGCTGCTAAAGAGGGAGCAGCGTAATTCCACCACCCCCCTTCAATTCCCACATGCTGTGACTAACCTTAGGAATGCAGGAGAGGAAAGGTTTGACTTCAATATTGGTGTCGATGACTTTGAGCTGATGATCCCCGAAACCTCGAGAGACAGCCAGAGTCCCCAGCAGACGAGCCTGGTCCCAAAGAAAGCAAAGGTAAGGATGTGGCACCTGTAAGGACAGGCGTGTGGCTTGTCCCGGCTGATCTGTGCGTTGCCTTTAGGACCTTTGTCCAGACATCGCCCAGGAGCAGCCCCTGGAGATGTCAGAGGCGGAGGAGTGATTACAAGTGATGGCCTGATGGACAGCCAGCACGTGGGTGGCTGCTCGTGGCAGAGGCTCATGCTGATGGCCCATGGTGGGCTCCGTAGCCAGCAGCATGTAACTGCCAACCTCAGGAAGGCTGTGGTGGTACCTGCTTTTGATTTGGGATAGCAAGGAAGAAAACTGGGTTGGCTTGAAATAAATGGTCCTTTGTCTTTGCAAAGGGGTGGCACTAGGTTGCCACACTGGTGGTGACAGGGGTCTTCCTGGTCCACCCCAGTAGGCAGACACTGGATGTGTGCAGTCACTGCTTCTCCCTGCCTCCTCCTTCCCTCCAGAACTTTCCTCAGCTGCTCCTCTAGGAAGAGGGTTTGTGGGAAAGGCACTGCTTAGAGCTGAAGGCTGAAGTCTGAGGTGGGACCTGATGACAGCAGCGGCAAATGAGAGCTGGAATGGGTTCTTGGTTGCACAGAGAGAGAACGAGTGGCCAGGGCAGATCAGGGCTGCTCTCTGCTCCACCAGAAGGTGCTGTGGGTGAAGGATGCAACCCCTTGGCTCTGGAAGGGGCTGGGGGGGTCTGCTTTACCCCTCCTCATGCTCTGCACATGCTAGCAGTTGGGTGCAATGGGAGCTGCTGTGTGTGCGGGACTGTGCCATGCAGGAGAGCCCCAGAGCATGGGATGCTCTGCAGCACCAGTCTGTAGCACTGCCCCAGTGAGTGACTGGGGTGCCCTAGGGACCCCCAGCGGACTTGTCTCTGCCCTCCCAGTGTGTAAAGCATCCAGATACCTGCTTCCCGTGACCATGGACAAGAGGATACTTGAGGTCAGCTTTCTCCACCAGCTTGTATCCCCTAGAACAGAGGATTCAGTGTTGATTTGGGAGTCATTTGACTTGATGGTCTGAACACTTCAGCTGTGACCCAGCCCCTGTGGTGTCCCCACACACTGGGAGCTGACTGAGGACAGGACAAGGTGACTTGCTGAAGCAGATTCAGAACGACCCCTTGTTGAATGCCCAGGTATTTCTCCCTCTCCCCTTCCTTCACAGCTTGTACCTGCACCAGGCTGGAGCTCCCTGCCTCAGCCTGCAAGAGCCCAGGACCATCTCCCATACCTTTCCCAGCCTCCCTGCAGAGGCCCCAGTCCTTCAGGCAGTGCAGAGCCACTGCTGGGAGGCTGCTCACAGTGTCCTTTACCTGGTAACACCTCTCACCAGTGCTGCCTTCAGCCAGTCCCTTCCCCTCTCCATCGCCACTAGCTGGTAACGCTGCCCCGTGCCACATCCCTGTCCCCACACAGGAAGGACTCACCAGCCCTCCATGAAGTAATCCCGGTACAGGACTTTCTGGCCCACGTCATCTCCCTTCAGCCTCCGTGGAAACTCAAAGCGTGTGAACTCTCCATCCAGGAGCTTGGGGAAGAGGAAAGCCTGGGGGAGGGAAGGGAGGCGTGAGGAAGGACAGGCTTCACTTGAGCAGAGATGAGCACCAAGACCACGCTCTGCTCGTGCCTTGGCACTGGCACCGCTGGCTGTAGAAAGGGAACGCAGGGAAAGCGCATCCCAAGGGCCAAGATGGATGTGAGCCTTTCCCATAATAAATGCTTGTACATGAATCTTGCTCACAGCCCCCCATGGCTGGTGACAAGTGACATTTTGGCCACACAGTGCTTATTACAGCCCTCAAGGAAGCAAGCAGTGCTCTCACCACAAGCCCTCTCTGACCTGGGCTGATCTTCTGATGGGTGGAAGGAGTCACTCACCAAGTGCTGGAGTCGCTGCCTCTCTGTCTCGGGTGTGAACTCACAGCTCATGGGCACAACGGTGTCCTTCAGAACGAGAATGGCCCTACGAGGGGAAGAGGCAAAGAGCTGAGCTGTGTCCTGCCCCATACCCACCACTGCACCCTGTCTCCACTGACCTCCTCTTACTGAGAAGGTGTCAGCCAGGCGCGGGAGCAGGGTAACCCATGGCAGAGCAGAGCCAGAGAAGAGCTATGCACCCACGAGCATTTAAGAATACTGGTGCACCTTAAGTAACTCCACTGCAGTTGTGTTATCACAGCAGAGAACTGAGCCTGCCTGGTTTAACAATGGTAGAACTCCCTGCTGGAGGAATGGTGGCCAAGCACACACAAGGAAGCTCTTTAACATGCTCTGAAATCAAATTCCACTTTTGAACCCCTGCCAGGATGAGCTCACTGCTGCACTGCCCCGTGGCCGGGCAGCATTACTGCTCTGAAATCTGAAAGCCCTTCTAGAAGGCACGAGAGCATCCACCCACCCAACAGATCCCACGGCAGGCNTTATCACAGCAGAGAACTGAGCCTGCCTGGTTTAACAATGGTTAAACCTTTAACATGCTCTTTAACATGCTCTGAAATCAAATTCCCCTTTTGAACCCCTGCCAGGATGAGCTCACTGCTGCACAGCCCCGTGGCTGGGCAGCATTACCGCTCTGAAATCTGAAAGCCTTTCTAGAAGGCATGAGAGCATCCACCCACCCAACAGATCCCATGGCAGGAAGGTAGCTGTGCCCCAGCACAAAGGGGCTGCATGTTTATCTTTTGTAGGATTACATGAGGCACTGGAAAACCTGCTTACTTCCCAGCTCTCACCCCCAGGCAACTTCCCCCTTTCCTTGCAACTCACCTGCTGTCCCCAGCGTTAGCTACATACAGCTTCCCCTGGAGATAAAGAGCAGCCAGCGCAGTGCAGCCTCCTGTCTGGCTGGTGGCTTCCATCTCCTGGCCGATGACTTCATCCTGTGGGTTTAAACAAGATTGGAGAGTGACGTGAACCAGCGTGCTGCTTCCTGCAGCTGCCTCCTAGCAGAAACCTAGAGCTAAACCTGACTGAAGATGGTCAGCAGGAAATCAGCAAGGCGAAAGTCAGCATCGCTTCAGTGCAGCCAACAAAGATATCGCTGAGGACAGGCTGATTAGGGGAGACCTCAGACTTACATGTGGTGTATGAGTCTAACAATAGCCACGTCTAGCCCTGAAGGAATGTACTGCCGGGGAACAGAGATGCTGCAGCTCTGCTCGAGGTCAGCGCTGCTGATGTCAATGGCTGTGAGGTAGACAGCATGACCCAGCGTGATCTCAGCACGTATCAGAAGTATGCCCTAACGTTCCTGCCTGCTCAAGGAGCTGCAGAACTCATTTGGCAACCTCAGCATCCCTTGCCCACATGGCAGGGTGAAGACCTGCGTTACCAGTGCCTGGCCGTGACAGTGCAGAATGAGGGAGCCCTTGCCCACCCGGGGCAGGGAGGAGGCTCAGACTGGCTGCCTTTGGCAGCAGGAGTGGAGAACTCACGCATTCCTGGAAGGCATTCTCCAGGGCTCCCACCACCACGTCCTCTGCGTGTATGTGCTTCTCCTCCACGAACTGGGGGTCGCTGTCGCAAACGCAGCGTCCACTCAGGTGCATGGGGGGCTGGGCCTCCACGATGGCCCCTGCAACCTCCTCCAGCTTCTGCTTGATGCAGTAGTGCAAGTAGTTGGAGGCAATGATGGCAGCTTCTGGGCCACCGTGGCCATCAAATAGTGCCCAGTAGTAAGCAGTCAAAAACTGCAGTGGAGAAGAGAGAGAAAACAGTGTAGAGAGGTGGAGAGAGGCCACGCAGACAGCAGGCTCGCAGTCAGGACGTGCTGAACGTGCTCTGCCTGGCTCTTCCACCCCAGCTGATGGTGCAGCCCCATGTCTCCTGCTCCTGGGCCCCTGGACCCAGAGCGAGGCCATACCTGCGTGGAACACAGGATCAACCACTCCTGGTCCTCCTCCAGGCTGGACTCCCTCCTGCGCACGGAGATCTGGCAGCACGCTGCCTGGTCCTCATTAAACTCCGACTTGTCGACGTTGATAACCCTGCGGGTGCAAACACTCCAGGTGAGGCGTGAAGCGCTTCCCTGCCAGCACGGGAACAAGCCCTCGCTCCTCCCTTCCAGCCCCACACTCACTGTTCCCTTTTCACAGTCAAGGATCTCTTTGCTGGGAACCCAAACATCACGTCCTTCACGACAGCGGGAAAGAGCTTCAGCAGGGACACGGTGAGTTACGGGGCAAGAGTGGTTAAGGAGCACCCCCACCTCCAACAGCCCTTGCTGGCAGCCAAAGCTGAACTGGTGACACCGGGATCAGCGTCCTTCTGGCCTTGCAGGTGTTGGGCCCTGGATGGGTGCAAGCTCATCTCTCCTGATGTTGCAGTCCCATGGCTGCCAGGTCACAATGTGGTCCTACCACAATGTCCGTCTGCCCATGACCAAGGCAAACCCAGCGATTTCTGAAGTTCTGGTTTTCCCTTTGCTTTTGCGGTGCTCTGCTAGGAGCCAGGGGTGCTGCTCACCTCACGAAGCTGCCCCCCACCACCTGCTCCTGGCAGCCTGTCCTTCAGGGACGCTATGGGGACCCATGGGTTAGAAATCCCTCACCCCTTCACCCGACAATGGAGGGTCTTCTGCCCACCACTGCCTAGCACAGTGGTGAGAAGGAGCAGGGAGGGGGGTTCACCACATCCAGCCCTGCCCACGGCCAGGCACTCAGCTGCGGGATTCCGCTTTCAGACCCCGCAGCAGCCGCGGGGCCTCCCTGCTCTCTTTCTCGCAGCCCCAGCACGGCCAGGAGAGCGCAAGACTCGGGGGGCCGCCGGGGCACAGCCTTGTGCCCCCCAAGAGATCCCAAACCCCACACCCCAAAGCACCCACTCCCAACCACGCAGCAGCCCCGCGCACCCCCGCAGTCCCCCCCCAAGCCCGCACCCCGGGACC
>VXAV01011323.1:0-29581 GCA_013399715.1 Alectura lathami | reverse complement strand
GGGTGCGGGCCGTGCGGTTGGAGCTTCCCGAAGGAGCGGGCGGGTTTCGCCGCCGGCCGTCTGTAACGCGGCCGGAGCGTGCCCGCAGCCCGATGCCTGGCAGCGGCCGTGGGAGGCGGGTGGGAGAGCTCGGCTGATCCAAAGGCTTCGCGCATCCTTTGTCTGGCGCTGCCTGGGACGCTAAGCACGGAGCCCTAACGCGGCTCGGCCGTAACGATGCCTTCTGCCATGGGGGTTCCTTCTGCAGGCAGATCCGCAGATCCACTTCCCTGCAGCTGCTCGCCCCTCCAGGGCTGGGGCAGGCGCTGGCTCTGCGGGGCCAGCCTTCCCTCGGGGTCCGAGCGCCGAACAGGGCGATACAGCTCCGTTTGGTGGAGCCTGGGCTGTGACAGCCTCAAGGGAGAAGGGTGGGAGCATGGAGGAGTGAGCGTCTTGCTCGCCTCTTGTGCCCGCTGTCACCCACATCCTGTTGGATGCACCTTCTAGGATGCACCTGTGCATTCCTAGAAGGAAAAGGAATACAACCAAGTGGTGCCTCTCAAAATTCTGTGATGGATGGAGAAGGCCAATTTACCGGAAAAAAATACTTAGAGTGGGGGACGGGACTCCAAGAGGCAGAGATGGTGTTTGGGGGTGATGGTGTGCATCTTGGCGTTTCCCCCCGCTCCCACCTGACACCTCAACGGGCAGCGTTAATCAGGACTGGAGGCACTGCATAATTGATGTAACTGAATCGATACGCGGGCAGAGATGGGAGAGATGCCGGCCCCAGGCTGCGCCAGCTCGCGGCTGCCTTCCTCGTGGCAAACGCCTTTCTGGGAGCACGGTGGGTTTATGGTGAATTTTGCAGCCGCTGTTCCCTTGCAGCGCACCCTGGGCATGTTCCCTTTGGCTTGAGGACTGCCAGGAGCATCCTTCTCCTTCAGGCGCTCTTGCAGCAGCAGCAGGGAGGCAGTTAGGGCAGGTGCTTGGATGCTTCTGCTTTGCCTGGCGCTGCTGGTGGCTGGTAGCGTTTGGGTTCATCACTTCTACTTTAAGCCCTAGGCGGCCACATTAAAGTTCAGGACCTGCTTGAACGTTCCCTCTACTGTAACAATAAAACCAGAAATAAACCAGCGGGATGCACCCCTGTGCCTGCACAAGCTGTGGGTGCACCGCAGGGCTCGGTGCAGGCAAGGAAATGCTGCTGTGCCCACAGCCCCGTGTCCGCCCTCTGATGCCACCGCCCTGGCGGGGTTTGCAGATGCCCTGGTGCTTGAAACAGAGCCGGAAGAGAGACGCTGTCTTTGCACAGCTGCTGTCACAGAGCACTGACCTGTGCCATCCCGGGGCGGGGGGACTGCAGAGGAGACAGCAAAGTGGCCGTGCCCAGTTCCTGCAACGCGTTGGGAGGAAAACCCTGCAGGGATTATCGCTTTGAGTCACCGCTCTCTGTAGTTCCTAGCATGCCCCGTCAGCAGCTTGTGGTGGGAAGGGGAAGGGGCGTGGGGTGTGGAGCTGGGCGGCCCTGCACCGCTCTGGGCAGGAAGCAGATGGGCTCCGAGCTTCCCTACGTGCACTGGGGGGGGCCTCGCTCCTGCAGCATCCTCACGACACTGCGCGGCTGGGTCGGGGCGTCCAGGAGCTGCCCTAAGGGTTCCGCTGTCTCTTGGTTTTCCCGGCCCTGGCACAGTGGTCGCATTAATTGCTTCCCCCGGCAGCGAGCTGATTCACTCTCAGATGAGGACCAGCAATCCCACTGCTGTTTCCTCCCCCACTGTGAGTGCCTGAGCTGTCTGCCAAGCAGGAGGGATTTTCCACGTCTTCCCAGTTTCTCAGGGCTCATTATTTTAATGTGTAAGCGTTGCTTGTTGTTTCCCCTCTCTGGACCAGCTCTGCCTCCCCGAGATGCTCTTGCTTTGTAGGAATAAAAGCTTTGTTTGCCACCTTCCTGCAGCAGAGCACCTGCGGAACGCGTGGTGGATAACCCATCCAGCCTCAGCCGTGAGCCCAGCTAGCAGCGGTAGCTCGGAAGGGAGAATTTGATCTAAGCACGGAGGGGAGGGCTGGGTCTGAGTGCCTTGGAAACTCGAGTGACCTCGTTTTCCCCGCGCAGCAGGAAGCAGGCATGCCGCTAGGCACGGGAGGGAGGAGCAACGCTTTGCATGCGCTGGCTTTTGGGGGAAAAGGCGATGGGTCCGGGGAAGAGGGAGGCGGTGGCGGTGCTCACACGGATGGCGGAGACGTGGGGGCGAGGAGCTGCGGGCTGGGGGTGTTTGTTGCGGCTTTGCCATGCAGAGGTGAAGGGCCCCTTTTGGAGGCGTCTGTCTCAAGGGTGCTGATGAGAAAACTGGGCAGACACGGAGACTGCCAGGCCGGGGAGGTGTGGGTGGGGTAGCGTAGAATAGTTGGCAGAGACCTTCGCGACCATCTAGCCCAACTGGCTGACCGCTTCAGGGCTCACCAAGAATTATGGCATACTATTGAGGGCGTCAAGGGTTGCTGTGGATTTCCTGTGGGTCAGAAAACTGATTTTTAACTGCGGCAAGGGTTTGCCAGGTGTTTTGCAGTCTCTGTTGTGCCTGGAGCTGTGCTGGATGGCAGGAGCGCTCTCTGTCCTGGTTCAAGACGCAGGGCTGGCCGCCGTGCCATAGCAAAGAGGTGCCGAGCCAAGGCTCTGACAGCGGTGGGGATGTTCTTGGTTACCTCTGGGTGCCCTTTCTGAACCTCCAACTAGAGAGAAAAAGTCTCTGGAAGGGCTTTGTTGCATCTAGAAAGCGGCGTGTGTGGGCACGAATGAAGTGGGAAGCAAATGAGGAGCAGAAGCGAGGGGACAGCGGTGCTGTGGCTGCTGAGCCGCCTCCTGCCCATCCCCAGCACAGACCGGGGCTCAGAGGGAGCTGCTGGCACTGCTCAGGGGTGCACAGATCACCTGCAAGAGCTTCCCAGGTGGCTCTTCGGTGAGAAGAAGGTCCAAGAATGAAGAAGATGTCCCCGTCCACCGCATCCTTGGCTGTAGGTGGCAGGGAGGAGCGGAAGTGATGGGGTTTCCACTGGGATACAGGATGGGAAACCACAACCACGTGGAGGAGAGCCCGCTGACCTGCTGGCTTGGAGGAGCTGGTCCCCACCTGCGAGTGCTGAGCGCTTCTTCTGGGCTGGGCACCCATGTCCTGGTCCCTGGCCTCATTTTGCAGCAGAGAGCAGACGTGCCCTGGGCATGTGCTAAACATGAAGCAGATGCTTCCATGAGTCAGAGCAGACAGAGGCTGTGACCCCTGCAGGAGCTGCGCTTGAGCTGTAATTTTGAAGGTGTGCAAATAATAAAAGCCGCTTAAAGTGGCGAAGAGGAAGTCCCTTGGAAGGAGTGTGTTGGGAGGCTCTGAGCGCAATGGGATCGCTGCTGGGCTCCTGGGCCAGTGCTCCCAGTTGTGGCTTTGCTCCTGGGAGGGGCAGCAAGGTGCTGTGCTCCCAGTGGCTGCGTTGCTGGCTGCTGTGGGTCTGCCCGTGGTATTGCTACCGAGGGTGAGACAGGGCTGCACCGATTGGAAACCGAGAGATGCCGGAGTGGTGAAAAGATGTGTGTGTGGGAAATGAGGTGACGGGAGGCAAATGGCTCGAGGGATGAGTGGCTGAAGGCCCCAAACAGGGTTTGCAGTAGGGCCAGGACTCAGCCTCCTGAAAGCCTCCTGCGAAACTGAGCCCTGCATCATGGAAAATTGGAAAACGCTTTGGTTGTGTCCTCTCTTGCTCAGATGTTTTTCCCTTTTCATTCTGTTTTCTTCTGATGTCTGTAGCTTTTTCCTAGAGAAAAGGCTGCCTGCAAGGACACGGTGAGAAATGAAATCCTCTTAGTGCTTACAGCCAGCCAAGTCCATCTGCGTGAAGGCGAGGAGAGCTGCGCTGGGCTGGGCTGGGCTGGGCTGGGCTGCCCAGGCGCGATTCCAGCAGCAGCTCTTCTGTGCTCGGGGCGAGTGGCAGGCTCTGCTTTTGGTGCAAAATCAGCACGTGGGGTTTGATTGTTTCTCCAGGTTGCGTGCAAGCCCTGGGCCTGCTGGCAGGGTGAGGGCAAAGCCCCAGCACACGCCATGCCCTGGCCGGAGGACTGCGAAGCCGAGAGAGCTCAGCCTCGTGGAGTCGCTTCGATTATGGCCAGAGGATGAAAGATTGATGGCTGGGGGCTCGGGTTTCCTCTCGGGAGGCCGAGGGGACTCAGCATGTTGAGCGAGGCATCTGTTTCAGGGAGCATGTATTATTGATCCGGGAGCTGTCAGCGGGACGGGGGTGAGCGGGAAGGCTGGGGCAAGCGGCGTGGGGTGGGGGCGAGGCCTTCACAGGTGGCAGAGGGAGGTGTTGGAGGCGAGTTTGGGGCTGGGAGGTGCCTACGGAAGCCCCTGTTGCAGGGCTGGGCTGCGCTGGAGGAAACCCAGGAGGCTCCTTGAGATGCCCCCGAGCCCGCCCTGCACAGCAGCAGCTCCCTCAGCAGGCTTGTGGGGCCCTTTCAGGCCGGGCACGGATGGCCCTGTGTCCCCAGGGCTCGCTCACCCTCCTCACGAGGTGTCCCCGAAGCCGAGCTGGGAGCTCGCTTCGTGCCGCTCTTCAGCACCTGTTGTTTCTGGTTGAGAGCCCGCTGCTGTTCTGGACCATCGTCTCCTCGCTATTTTCCTTCTCTCCGGGCTCAGCCCCGGCTCCCCCAGTCTCGCGTGGTCTGCGCCTTTCTCCTTGCACGATGCCGAGCCCGGGTGCACTGTGCCAAGCCTGAAGCCTCATCAGCACCAAAGAACTGCGCTCGAGCCTTGCTCCTGTTCCTGCCTTCACAACTGACATTGCCTGCGGCGACGTGAAGCATTAACCCGTGTTTGGCTTGCACCCCAGCGCAGCCATCGCTCCGGAGCTGCTGGTCATCCGTGCACGCTGCTCTCCCGCTGCAGTATTTTGGTGCCTAGTGAGTTTCATCCTATTTCTTTTCTTCCAGCCTGTTTCTCCAGTCTGCTGAGCCAACGAGGAGCTCGCCTAGTCCTCCAGCACACGCTTCCACCTCCTCTAGCTCCCCACCTTCCATCTGCTATCGCGGTTGCCGGAGCTGATTGTGGAGATGTGGACTAAAGCTGGACCCACCCTGGCTCCCCAGGGGACCTCCTGCTCTGGGGGCAGGCGATGGGCACAGCCCCCCCAGCACCAGAGGGCACTCAAAGCGTGCTCCACGCCACCCTTCCCCTGCCCGTGCCCCTTTAGTCTCGGGTGTCTGCATGCCATCGCCTGTTACCTGCCTCCAGCAGCCACGGTGTAGCCACGTGAGCACAACCATGATTTCTCTGAGGACCTTTCAGCAGCAAGGATGTCTCCTGGTCTCTGGGCTTGCCTCCATCCTCACCCACCTCCTGCTGTGCAGCTGCTCTGGTTTGACTTCGCAAGGGGTTTTCAGCCCCAGAACTTCATCCTGGGGACATCCCTGCCCCTCCTGTCACCGCACACATCCTGGTGCTGCTCCCTCCATCTGCAGGGCAAGGCTTCCTCCCTCCCCCTGCTTTCCTCCGGAGCGGGCTGGGGACTCTGTTAATATTTCAGGCACGCAGGCTGTCTCGTCAGGTCTGCTATGCCAATTAAGTCATAATCACGCTGTAATGAAACAGTTGCTGAGCTCGTGCTTAAAGCCTCCACGGCTAGCTTGTACCTCTCCCTTGGCTCTATGCTGCAAGAGACAGAGGGAATGTCAAAGACACCCCAGTGATTTTTTTTTTTTTTAATGAAAATTGCTTTTTTGTGAATTTTATTTTTAAGTTTTAAAAAAAAAAAATCAGCAGAATTAAAGATTGGTAGTGTGCTGCATGCCTTTTTTTGAAAGCTCTGATGCTGTCTCCTCTGGAAAACCTTCCTCCCCTCCGCAGAGCTTGCGGTGCTTCCCGCCGTGCAGAGGGTCCCCAGAAGCGTGCTGCTTTCCCACATCTGCTGCAATCCCGTCCACGCACCAGGGCCTGTGCCTGCAGCCAACAAATTCCCTGGACTGCCAGCTCGTGGGACTTAGCTGGTGCCAGCATTTCCAGGCGTGGGGTTTGCTTTCCCCACGCAGCCTTGTCTCTGACAGGCTGTAATGATCTGAACGCCGGTTGGCACCGCACAGCTTTTGCCTTCCTTCTCAGTAGCCGACGCTGTAGAAATATCCAAGGCCAAGGTTGTGATTCCCTCTCCTGTCTGGGCAGTGCAATAGGAGTGAGCAAAGCTTAATGCTCATCAGGACCTCCTGGCTCTCGTGCTAGGTTTGCTAAGTGTAGAAACATCTCTTTTTCTCCTCCTCTTCCGCCCTGGGAGAAACCTCCCGTATCTGCAGCA
The DNA here is from genome assembly GCA_013399715.1 of Alectura lathami. Lineage (NCBI taxonomy): Eukaryota > Metazoa > Chordata > Aves > Galliformes > Megapodiidae > Alectura > Alectura lathami. The sequence goes on along the minus strand of VXAV01011323.1, from coordinate 23,272 downwards.
ACTGCAGCTGCTGCTGGGAGGAAGCAGCCTGTCTCAGCATGGAAAGGCTAAAAATATCCGGGCAGCCTCGGTGGGAGCGCTGCTGGGAGAGCTGAAGTGGGAGAGCTGCGTGCCCCCGTGCTGCTGGGGGACACAGGACGGGTTTTGTGGGTTGGTCCCTCTCGGATGTAACGCCTGGGTTTGTCTCTGAGCTCTGCTGTTTGCAGGATGCCAGCCTGGGGGCTGTTTCTCCTCAGTGCCTTTTGTCTGTGCAGAAGATGCCCCATCCTGGGGGTACTCAAGGCCAGGCTGGGTGGGCCCTGGGCAGCCTGATCCAGTGGGTGGCAGCCAGCCCACGGCAGGGGATGGAGCTGGGGGGGCTTTAAGGTCCCTTCCAGTCCAAGCCATACAGTGATTCTGTGATTAAGAAGACATCAAGGGGAGGGAGAACTTCAAGACCTCCGCTCAGGACAGCTCTTGAGCTGCTGTAGCAGATGCAGCTTAGATTTATCACACGGGAGGGGAGAACCAGTCTGCACCAGCCACCCTGTAGGTGGCCCCCACCAGCAGTGACTCCCTGTGGGGCATCCCCTTTAGGGCTGCCGGTGGTGGATCCAAGCATGGGTCGTGCTGCAGTCTAAGGGAGGGGTCTGCATGGGAGCAGCGTGTCACTCGTCTTTGCAGCGCAGGTCTCTGTATTTCTATGAAGTGCAGGAGCTCTCTGCAGCTTTAAAGCCACAGGTTTGATCCCAGCTCTCCCCACAGGCTCCCTGCAGACCCCACTGGCACGTTGGTGAGCGGGATTTCACGAGGGGCTGGGGATGCTCCTTGTCCTGGGTCTCGGCATTGCCTTCACCCGAGGCACGTAGCAAACGCCAGCGATGCTTCCAGGTTAAATTCATCCTCAAATGCCAGCCGTGGGCTGCCACACAGACATCCATCTGCAGCCGCAGCCTGATGCCCCGAGGTTCTTTCCCAGCTGGAGGGCTCGGTTTCAAGCTGGTGCCTCCACTTGGGGCTCACCACGACCTGCAGCACCGGGGCTCGGCAGCGTCCCCGCCGTGCGTCGCCTGTCGTGACATCTCCCAGCTCCCCTGCGTGCAAACGTCGCCGTGCTGCAAAGCTAATAAACTTGTCACCTGAGCTCTGCCTGCCGCGCTGGCCAAGCCATCATCTAAATTTGGGTGATTATGTTCACCCAGGCCAAGTATCAAGTTATCTGGATCACATGTGCTCCCAGCTGCTATTTAACTCTGAAGCCTCTGGGAGATGCAGCACTTTGCTTCCACTGATGAGGCCAGCTGTTTGGATTTTGTATTATTAATTTATTATAACTTTTTGGCACCAGTGATTTTTTTTTTTTACTATTATTTTTAATTTCTATTCTGCCAAGTCACTTATCTCGCTTATCCTGTCAACAAGCAGTGCCTGCTTTGCCTCTTAAATCTGACCACGATGTTTCTGGTTCTTTCAGCCACCACGGAATTAAAGGACTTTTTTGCCAAAGCTCGAAATGGTTCGGTTCGGCTCATCAAGGTCGTCATTGAGGACGGTAAGCCCCATTTTTCAGTGCTTTGATTTATGCTGTGTCAGCCCTGTTTTTCTCCTCTCCTCCTTTCTTTCCTCTTTGTTGGCCAAACACGCCGAAGGAGGGCTTGTGTTTCTGGAAACGCTCTACAAAATCCTGCTGGGGCTTCCTGCCAGCCCAGAGCAGAGCGCTGTGGGGCCGGGGTGAAATCCAAGCGTGAAATTGGCAACAACAGCCCCCAGCCTCTGCCGGGCGGCTTTGGGATACGCAGTGACTTTGCTTCCCGCTGACTTGGGACCAGCTCCCCAGTGCCCCCAGTCAGGAGGAGCTCCTGCTCCTTCCTGCTGCCATTGCACACGTAGCCCAGTTTGCTGGCACCAACCTACTTGCATTTGGCCATCAAAAGGTGCCTTTGGCCTCAACATTTATCGAACAAGCAAGCGGAACGAAGCACTGATTTGGCATCCCAGCGGGAACCCCTGTGGTGTAGGTTTTCCATACTCTCAGCCTCATACAATTGCATGCGAGCGACTGGTTGCTCACTGAACACGGTGGCAGTGCTCTGCCAGGCTGCCGCCGTCAGGACCGTGGTGGCGTTGGCCACCTGGAACTCAGTGGCTGACCTGCATCTCTAGTCACAATTTTGCTCTCTGGCCACCTTTTGCTTTTAAAAAGCAAATCAGGCTTCTGCTAGGATAAGACAGTGAAGCCCAGCCTGCGGTTAGAGTACGGGGACTCGTGTTGCTGGTTCTGGACAGCAGCAAGGGAGGCTTGTTACCATCGATGGAAACCACGTCCCTTTGCTCAGGGGCACTTTGTGCTTTGAGTCCAGCCCTGCCACCATGCCCTCTGTGGCCTGCACCAGCTGTGGGCAGCTCTGGCTCTGGGAACAGCTGCCATGGTGCAGCCTCTGGCTTTGCTGCAGGGGTTAGGGAGGAAAATTTGCCCTGAAGGAATCGAGCTGAACTGCAGGGAGTCCGTGGGAGGAAGCAGAACAAATCACAGAGCAAACACAGGAGGCTGGAAAGGGTGGTGCTGAGGTGGCCCTGTGGAGGGTGCTGATGCTGGCACTGGTGTGGCAGTTCTCCAGCCTAGGGAACACCTGGGGGCTGTTGGCTTCCCGGGACGCTGCTGGGTCTGGCTTGCACCGCTTCACCTGCAGTGCAATAACTGGCACCGATTGCCTCGTGCAAGGGGTGCTGGGACACGCAGCAGATGGGAGCGCCTTGGGGCTGCCGCTGCGCTTGGCCGGGTGAAATTTGTTGGGGTCTCTGGGAGCTTAGGTCTTGGGGCTCTGTAAAAGCCAAGTGCTTTTGCATGCCTGCGTTGTGTTTTTTTAAAGGTACATTGAGGTGTTTAGGCTGCTGCTTCCTTTCTTTCTCCAAGCAGGTGGTTTTGTTGGAGATAAAGTATTTCCAGCACCTTTTTCTGTGCTGAAAGTGCAGGCTGGGGATGGCACCTCTCTTCAGCAGGGCTGGCAGAGCAGCTCTAGGCAAGCTGCTCGTTGTCTCGCAGCTTTTTGAAGCCTGCAGATAGAGTGGGGGAACATTACTCAAAAGCAGCCTTAAATCCCAGCCCTGCACTGCCCAGCTGGCTGATTGCTGCTTCCAGCCCCGTTGATGCTTGCGTAGCAGTGGAAAAAATACCCTTGGGACACTTGAGATGCCACCACGTGTGTGAGATATGTGCGTCTCTTCCAGAAGCCTGGGCTCTCCTGGCAGCACAGCCTGCTGCAGGGGGGCACGGTGTGGACCCCTGGCTCCTTTTCCCCCCAGGCAAGAGTTTTGACATCTCTGAGGTTACTCTCTGATAAGAGCAGCTTTGGCTCATCTTTGGGGTTGGAGCTAGATGATCTTTAAGGTCTCTTCCAACCCACACCATTCTGTGATCCTATGATCTTTCTGGCCTGCCCAGCTCTTTTGCAATGGGAATTTTATTTTTCTTAGTGCCCAAAATCTTGCCAGCTGTGGTTCCTTGTGGCCCTGGTGAGGCCCTGACCAAGCCCAGCTTGGGAGGGAGGAGAGATGTTGCATGTTCTTCAAGTCCTTGATCTGTTTTTCTGCAGGACAGCATCATTCTTGGCACTGGAGCTGCAGCAAGCCCTGGCCGAGCTGTTGCACAGCCCCGCAAGGTGAGCTGAGCCTTGCCTTTCCATAACACTCTCTTTTCTCCCTTCTCCTTCCAGAGCAGCTCGTCCTGGGAGCACACAAGGAGCTGGCCCGGCGCTGGGACGCCGACTACGACGCCTTTGTGCTGCCCTTGCTGGACGAGCAGCAGCCATGCTACGTGCTGTACCGCCTGGACAGCCAGAACGCCCAGGGCTACGAGTGGCTCTTCATCTCCTGGTCCCCTGACAACTCCCCGGTGAGCTCCGCTGTCACATCTCCCTCACAGGGCCGGCAGGGACGGGATTTGTGGCCCTCGGCTGTCAGCGGGCGCTGGCACCGCGTCCCCTGGCTGCACGCCTGACCTCCAGGCCCCTCTGCGGCCTAGCCCTGCGCTGTGGCTTGGAGCTGGGCCCATCTCCAAATTCATCCTGCAGTGTCACCAAGATCTGTAACTACAAGCCAGCAACGACACCTGGTGGCTCCTGGGCTGCTGTTGGTGGCTGTGGTGTGTGGTGGTGGCCCTAGTGTACCTCGGGAACTGTGAGTCACTGTGACGGGGGGTTTTCTCGTTCCCCTGTGTCAGTCGTAGTGGGCTGGGGAGCACTTGCAAAAGTTCCTCCCTGCAGAGGGTTTTGCAGGAGAACAGTGCAAGAGAAGTGCTGAAAGGTGAAGGGAAGCAACATTTTGCTTTCTTGGCAGGGAATTTTCATTGGGAATGCGTGTTCCCTTATGGCAACTCCACAAAATAAAACCCAAACCCTCAGTGCTCTTCTTTTGCAACACAAATGTTTTCAGGATTCTCCAGGAAGCTGCTGTCCCTCCGCACAGTAAACCAGCGGGCTGTGGATGGAGCTCATCAAGGCTGCGGCACATATGTGCCTCTGTGCACAGCCGTGGCAGTAGAGCTGATACGTCCCCGCCCTGTGCTCAGAGCAGTCCCTAGAGCTGCAGCTGCTGAGGTTAGAAATGAGACTCAGGTAGAAACCAGGTGGTTGTTTCCAGGTGCTTTATAGCACAGTTTTCTGTAGTGCCAATAGCTACAGAGAGGTTTCTGCTCCAAAGGAGAACCTGGAGTCTCCACATCAGGTTTGATGCAGGGCAGGAGGTGGCAGTGACCATCAGGTGCCCACGGGACAGAGGTGATGCTCTGCAGTCCCACCTGCTTCCTCCCCTGACCCATTTGCTGTCTCCCTCCTCATGCAGGTCAGGCTGAAGATGCTGTATGCTGCAACCAGAGCAACAGTGAAGAAGGAGTTCGGAGGCGGACATATAAAGGATGAGATGTTTGGAACAGTCAAGGTACAGTCGTGGTTCATGTAGGATCCTCTCAAGCCTGCTGGGTTAAAACCTGAGCTTTGGGAGCCTATCCAGGACTCCAGCTGCTGCCACCTTTCTTCACTGGTCTCTCCTTTCTTGCTTGCTTTTGTGTTCCCAAGCTTTGCTGCTCAACCTGCACTGCTGCAGTGAGGGCTGCAGGCATGCTGCGGGTATCCAAGGCGGGCGAGGTGGCCTGGATGGGCAGGGCTTGACTTAAATACGGGATTTGAGTGGAGGCGTCCAAGTGCATGACCCAGATTTTGGCTAGGGAGGGGCTCAGGAGGTCAGGTATGGGATCCAGGCTGGGGTCACATCAGCCCTGATGCTCCATGGTGACAACCCCCTGATGCTTCCCTTCCTGTCCATCTGTCTGCAGGAGGACGTGTCCCTGAGCGGGTACCAGAAGCACGTCTCGTCCTGCTCTGCGCCGGCCCCACTGACCGCAGCCGAGCAGGAGCTCCAGCAGATCCGCATCAACGAGGTGGGTGTCCTGTGGCACCTGGCCCCATGGGGCTTGGGACTGAGCCTTTGGTGCCTCTCACAAAGCTCCCTCGTACACGTGCTTTTTAACCCGTTCCCAAACTCGCCAAGGTGGACCGAGCATCCGCAGAATCTTGTGGGCGAATTCATTCGTAAAGAGGAATGTGGAGACGCTTTTCCTCACTAGGACATGAGCTCAGATATCTGCTTTGCGTGCTGTAATTAGCAATTAGCAAACAGTTTGAGGCTGAAGGTAGGCAGCAGTATCTAATCTTTAGATATTGGGGCAAAACCCAGAGCTGAGGTTGAATCTGAGGGGGAAGCAGGAAGAATTGCAGCTCATCTCGTGGCTGCGGCGGTGCACTTTCCCATATTCTTCCTCAATGGCTATGAGGGATGCTGTGCTGAAGGGGAGAGGTCTTAGCCTAAAGGTGTGGGGTTTTGTGCTGGAAGGAGGCGTGGGAGGGGCTGGATGGGGCCGGGCAAGGCTGCAGCGCGATGTCAGTCAGCTGTGCCAACCTGTGCATGGTGCTGCAGAAACACCGAGGGGATCTCGTGGGGCGAGGAGACCACCTGGAAGCCGTGTTTGGACGGGGGGGTTCATCTGGATGTCATGGAAAGAGCATCGCGCTCTCATTCTCCTGTGGTTTGGGGCTCAGGGATGGGTGGGGATGAGCCTGGGAGACACGAAGCCAAGCAGTCTGGTCCTGTCAGTGGCAGGGACGGGGAAGGGGCAGGTCTGGGGGCAATGCCTCCGGTGCGTCGCTGTTGTTGGTCCTCCTCTCCCCTCCCGTGCTTTCCCTTACAAACTGGGAAGGGACCAGCCAGCAGCTGGCCTCCTTTTGCAGCAAGGGGCAAGAACCACATCCCTCTTCCTTGGGTGCTTCCTCTCCCTGTAGACCTGCAGAACGACGGGGTTCGTTGCTTGTCCTGCGGCGTCACAGCTGAGCGCGTGGTGACCGCCCCAGCTGCTGGGGTGATGCTGTGACAGATGTGATGAGTGGTTCTGGGGACTTGCCACCAAAGGGTGGCCTCAGTGTAGTCATCCCAGCACCCACCCGGAGGAGAGTGACGGGATTTGCGCTGGAGGATTCATGGTGATGCTTTGGAGAAAAGAGCTGCTGGTGCCTTGAGCCAGTGGCTCCGGGTTCTGCTGCTTCTTTTGTGGCTCCTCTGGGCTCCTACCTGTGCCATCGCCTTGGCTGGTCGGTGTTGTAGGATTGAGCGCTTTTTCTTGGCTGTGTCTTGCAGGGTGAAGTGGCCCAGGTAAGTGTTGCTCGTGGTGCTTGTGTTCCTACTGATCTGCTGTGCGCTGCCTCCCACCCTCCTGACTGCAAGAAGGGGCTCCTGAGTGAGTGAGCTGCCCAGGTCTGGGTTGGTTGGGTTTCGTTTTAAAGGTACGCTGTCCCCTGTGTAAGCCTGGACTGCAGGGAGTGGACATTTGCATCTAGAAAGAGAGAAAAATCACTCTTTTGCCTGTGAATTTAGCGTGAAGCTAAAGACAGAGAGCTCCATGTCCCTTTGTAGCTGAAACTCCGGCAGTTTCTTCACTTGAGAAGAGAAAGATGGTGCTAAGGAGCGGCAGTGACCTGTTAGGCCGCCCTGCAGTGAGCTCTGGGCTCAGCAGCTCTGCGCTTTGGCCGTCTCCCTGCTAGCAGTTCAGGACCCCAAGCTCAGCAAACCCCTCAGGATTTTGGAAGTGACACAAGGGACACTGTTTCTTTAAAAGCCACCAGCATGCAAGTGCCTTGCTGTGCATGTCGTTGCCCCTTGCCTGGGGTTGCTGCTGTTGGTGCATCTCTCACCTTGGTCTCTAATCCTTCCGTAGCGCTGTGCCAGTTTGGCACTTCTCACCACGGAGCTGCCTGTGTGTCTGGGCTGGCAGCAGCTCTCTAGGATCCTGCAGAGACCAGCAGGAGGCGAAAGGCAGCAGCAAAGCAGGAGGGTGGAGGCGGTGGCTGCGTAACAGTGGCCCCAGCGCCGGCCTGTTGCACTGGGACAGGAAGGAACTGGGCTGGGATGTGCCCCTGCACCTCGATCCCCCTTGGGAGCTGCCCAGCCCTCTCTAAAGCAAGACACCCCGTGGGCTCTCTGCTCTGTGCTGTGGGCTGCTCCTGCCACCTGCACAGAAGGAGGGGATGTCCTGAGCCATCCTCCTGGTGGCTGGGGGAAGTTTGCCCTTTTGCTTGGTTTATTTATTTATTTTTTTAGAGCAGACGGAAAATGCATCATTGCTGAGTTGGAAGAAGTAAGCAGCCCATGGGTTAAGAAATGGCTTTTAAATTGAGACTGAGCTGTCATAACCCCCTAAGTGGAAAGTCTTTCTGGAAGCACTCAGTGGCATTGCAAGCTCAGCAATGCGGGGGGCAGCCCGGGGTGGTGGGGGAGATGAAGGCAGATTGGGAGCTCAGGTCAGCACCATGCCAGCCATGAGGATGGAGGGGAAAGCAGAGAAGGGAAAAAAAAAAAAAAAAGAAGAAAAGGAGGTAAAACACCCCCCACCCAGACCCAGCCCTGCAGCCTGAGTGCTGCGGGAGGGCAGGCTGGAGCTGGGGGCTGCGGGATGCAGCGTGGCCATTGCTGCGCGGAGCAGAGCCTTGAAATGAGCCTGGTGCGTGCGATTCCAAAGAGAGGAGCAGGAAATGCTGTGGGGAAGGCGTGTGGCAGTGGTAGCAGTGCTGGGATAGCCGTCGGTCTTGAGGGGCTTTCTGCCTTCAGCGTGTTTGCTCCCCAGTGCTGCTCATCCTCCCAGCCTCGTGTAATTCCCAAGGCATCTACAGAGCAGAAACAGGGGGGTCTGGAGGTGGTGGCAGTGCTAAATCCCCTGTGCCACTCCTCTGCAGGGTAGGATGAGGTGAGCCTGCGTCAAAGCCCTGTCCTTTGCCCCATCCTATGGGACTGTGGGAACGCCCGAGCTCGGGGGCCAGCCAGACCTCTTGCCCTTCGCTGGTCAACCTTTGGGTAATTATTTTCCAAGAGCTTACGCCTGAGCAGCTCCCTGCTCGTCCTCCAAGACGCTGAGCTTGGAAAAGCTTGGGCATTTTTTCCCCCAAACCTTTAGGGGGCTCCCTCTTTTAGGGGGCTCCTCTTTGGAGGGGAATAGCCCCAAACCTGTTGCTGTCAACCCTCCATCTCCACATGGGTCGGGACCCCCGGGACCCTCCTGGCAGGGCAGGAGGTAGGGCAGGGCCAGGGATGTTCCTGGAGTTGCTGTCCCACGAGCAGGTCCCACGGCAATGCCCGGGGCTGTCCCTCCCCAGCACTGACATCTCCTGTGTCATTTTTGTCACTCTCCATGCCTGCACCCAGGACCTGCCTTCCCTGCCCTCCAGCACAGACATGGTAGGCCTCCACCTTCCCAGCATGTTGTGCCACCCCCTCCTCGTCCCCAGCCCCATCCCGATGCGGGTGCCGTTGACGGTGTCTCCTCTCCCCTGCCCGCAGGACGCCCGCTCGCAGGACTCGAGCACGGAGATGGTAGGCTGCTGCCCGGCCGGGTTCTGCATGCTCTGCTCCCCCTCGCCCCCTCCTCTGGCAGGGGGAGCCAAGCCCCTCGCCCACCCCCATGCCAGGCTCCCAAAACCATCCCCAAGGGACCTGCTGACAAAGGTCTGTGTTGGGCTGAGGGGCTAGAAATGGGGATCGCATCGCTCTTGGGGTTTTTCCTACTTCAAGCCAACAACGGGTGGGCTCAGTGTGTGCTTGATTTTTCTTCCCTATGTCTATAGAAAAAAAAAAAAGGCTTTCTTCATCTTTGCACAAAACCCACTGAACCGACCCCAAATAAAACCAACGCTCGTTGCGAGGCGTCCGAGTTTGTGCTGCCGGATGCGGGGCGAGCCATGTGCCTGGGGCGGGCGGGCGGCTCCTCCGCCCTGACTCCGTCTCCCTGTATTCTGTGGCAGATGGTGGGGGGCTGTTGCTGCTGCCCATCGCTGGTAGAGTACCCCGGCCCCGAGGAGGTATGCCGTGCCACCGCGCGCCCCGCTCCCCGTTCCCTCCCGCAGGGTCACGGTGCCCTGTTCGGGGTGGAGGTGCTTGGTGTGATGCGATCTCTCCGTCTCTTTCCTCTTTGCAGTGGGTTTGGTCTCCTGGAGAGGGGATTTGCTTGCTCTGCCGTGCAAAGCAGGGCCGCGGCCTCTGTTTTTCAGGGTTTGGTGTGGAAATGGGGCTTGTCTGTGCTGTGGGTCCCTGCGCCAGTGCAGGCGGTGGGTTCTGCAATTAAGCACGCTGCAGGTGGCCCTGGACCCATGCAGCTGAATGTTGGGATTTTGGGGCTCCCTGCATGTTAGAGCCAGGGAGGATGAGATGAAGATGAAGATGCAGTCGCGTTGGTTGCTGCACCACAGCTGGGAATTCTCTGCAAACGGCTTTGTGCTGAGGATCACAGAATGGCTTGGGTTGGAAGGGACCCACCCAGCCCCAGCCCCTGCTGCGGGCTGGCTGCCCAGGGCCCGCCCAGCCTGGCCTTGAGCACCCCCAGGGATGGGGCACCCACAGCTGCGCTGGGCAGCCTGGGCCAGTGCAGCCCCAAGAGAACCCTCAGTGGTGCTGGGGATGGCTGAGGTGTTCTTCTCTGGGAGCAGCTGTGCAGGGCAGAAGGGCAGAGCTGGGGTTCTTGGCTGTGCCAAGTGGTTCCCATACCCCGAGAAGCACTGCAGCCCCGTGGCTGGCAACATCCACAATTTTAATGCTGTGGTCCCAGTGAGCTGTGCCCCAAGTGTTGCCTCTGCCTGGGAGCTTTGCCAGCACTCATCTGCACCCCCATCAAATCTGTGAATTTTTGGGTTTGGGTACAGTGGGTTGGCAGGGGTCCTGCCCCCAGGAGGGCATGGATGCCCCCAGCCCCGCTGCAGGTGGGTTGTTGCCGTGCTCCAAGCCCTGACGAAGGCGAGCACGAGCATGTGACCTCACCCCAGGGCAGATGGAGATGGTACCCAGCCCGCCTCTGCCCTGACGCTCAGCATTGTTTCCATCCCCAGGTGAAGACGGAGATCAGCGTGGAGAGCAAGCACCAGACCCTGCAGGGCCTGGCCTTCCCCCTGCAGCCGGAGGCGCAGCAAGCTATCCAGGCGCTGAAGCAGAAGAAAATCAACTACATCCAGCTGGTAGGTTCCCGGCACGGCTCCCCAGCCCCTCCGCGCCCCCCCTGCTGCGGCACCACGCTCCCTTTTGTCCCCTTTCATCCACAGAAGCTGGATCTGGAGCGGGAGACCATCGACCTGGTGCACACGAGCCCCACGGAGCTCGCTGACCTGCCCAAAAGGATCCCGCAGGACTCGGCTCGCTACCACTTCTTCCTGTACAAGCACTCACACGAGGGAGACTACCTGGAGTCTGTTGGTGAGCAGTGGCTGCCCAGAGCCCCTAGTGCTGGTGTGGGGGGGGTCTGGAGTGGGCTCCCCCTTGCTGTCTCCCTCAGTGGGTGTCAGCAAGCCTTTGGAGGTCAGAGAATGTGGTGAGCATGTGGTGTGGGATCTGAGCGTGGTGTGACACCAGTGACATGCTGGGGAGGATTTCTGCTCTGCAACACAGCAGCCACCTGCAGGAAGGTTTGGGGTGGGATGACTGGGTGTCAGGGGGAGGGCTTGGCCTCTGTGCCTGAGCAGTATGGGACTCCTTGGCTGGGAAGAGCCCTGACCAAGCTGGGATCTGGCTACTCCTCACCCATGGGCCTGGGCAGCACTGAGCCCTGCTCCTCTCTCGCAGTGTTCATCTACTCCATGCCTGGGTACAAATGCAGCATCAAGGAGCGCATGCTGTACTCCAGCTGCAAGAGCCGGTTGCTTGACACCGTGGAGCAGGATTTTTCTCTGGAGATAGCCAAGAAGGTAAGTCCCAGCCACCTGGAGGTACGTGGCTTTAGCTGGGGCCTGGGAAGCTGCAGAAGCCTTCAGGCATCGCTGGAGTTGTTTCACAGTGGCTGGAGAAAAGGGGAACAGTCTTGCACTGATCTGTCCAACCCAGCCCTAAGGGTGTTCCCAGTGCCTGCGGTCTGGAGGAAGACACCTACCCAGTGGGAGAGGATGGATTTCCCTGGGCGAGAGCTTTAGGAGAGCGAGATGACCCAAATGCTTGGCCATGGCACTCATCCTGGTGGGCATGTGGAGGCCCCTTTGCTTCTGCCCTTTGGGTCCTGGGCCCAAACCCCCAGTGGCCTCAGAGAGGAGTGTTCAATGACCCCGAGGGAGCAGTGTTTTGGGGCCCTGAAGGAGGCTGATCAGGCACTGGGACGGGCTGTGGTGCAGTCCCCAGCCCTGCAGGTAAGAGAAGACGTGGCACCAAGGGGTGTGGTTTGGTGGCGGGACTCGGTAGGTCAGGCTGGTGGTCAGGCTCAGCGCTCCAGAAAGCCGTTCCCAAACTAAATGATTCCCTGAGATGCGGGAGCCGCTAACGCCCCGTTTCCCTGCGCAGATCGAGATCGACGATGGCGCCGAGCTGACGGCGGAGTTCCTGTACGACGAGGTGCACCCCAAGCAGCACGCCTTCAAGCAGGCCTTCGCCAAGCCCAAGGGGCCCGTGGGGAAACGGGGACAGAAGCGGCTGATCAAAGGGCCGGGAGAGAACGGCGAGGACAGTTAGATCCGGACCGGGCAGGGACGGGTGGTGAATGGACAGCATCCCCCTGGTGTTTCCCAGCTTCCACCCCTCCATTCCAGGCCTTTCTGCTGACCTGGGGATCTTTCCCTCCATCCCTCCTTCTTTTCCCTTTTTCATTCCTATTCGAGCATCAGGACGGGCTGTTTCACCCGACATAGAGCAGTGGGGAGGGACAGGCTCTAGGCACTTGCATTTCTTTTCCCATGTCCTTGTGCAAGCCTCGGGCAGCTGGAGGAGGATGGGAGCAGCAGGGCTGTGTCCCCAGCCTGCTCCGGTCCCACCTGGGATCGTGGCCGCTGCTCTCGCTTTCCCCTGGTTCACCCGCACCGAGGGAAGGACTCGCTCGCTGCAAGCTGCTCTATGCAAAGGAAGGGGGTGGCACCTGGCGTTGGTTTAATAGCTGAAAACATAAAATGCTTCCTTCCCTGCTCCCCCTTCCTACTGACTTTGACTCTGTGGTTGCAGCCACAGCGTCCTGCGGTCGCCCGAGCCCTGCCAGGCTGCAGCCCAGACCCATCCCTGCTGGGAGGACTTTGCTGCTGTGGCCCCAGCGCCTGGCAGGAGCGTTTGTCCCTGGTGCAGCCCAGCCCTATGTTCTACCTGGATTTGCCTTTTGGGGTTCACAGATGCCTCCTCCTTCCCCTCTCCTTCCTGGCTGTCACACAGAGCAGCCTCGCGGCCAGAGCACTGGACACGCAAGCAGCAGCTCCTGTGTGCCAGCTGCCAGGTTTCTGATGCTGCTGGTGGTTTCCCATGGGCTGCCGGTCCCATACTGCCACCCCGTGCTGCCCCGACCTCGCTCCAGGTCCCCGTGCCTCAGGGCTGGCTGTGAAGCTCCTTGGGTCTGAGCCTGGTCCTAGGGGCTGGTGGGGCAGAGGGCTGCAGCTCAGTGGGTTTTGAACCAGTTTTTTATGGGCATGGGAGGAGGAGGGGCAGCACCCAGCTCTGCTTTCCCCTTGCCTTGCTCTGCTTAGATGGAAGATGGTACAGGGGAAAGTCTTCCACCAGTCCCAAGCTCAATGTGGAGAATGGTTACTCTGCCTTTTGGCAATCTTTGGATCCCCTTTCTGACCCCTAAGCACAGCCTTTTCCCTCGGAGGGAGCTGTTATAGCCCTGCCTCAGTCCCACGGCTGGCTGAAGGACAGGAGCCAGCACCAATTCCACGCCATCCCCGTGCCCTGTGCTGTCTGTCCTTGTTCTTCAGCCTCCCCCATTTACTTCCTCCCCATCCCTGTGCTTTCTTGGCGGGGGGGGGGGCCTTGGTGTTTGTGGTGTGATTGCGAGGCAGCAGCAGGGGCAGGAGCTGGCCTGACTCTGCTCCGTTCATACTCAGTTTTGTTGTCCCTGGGACAAACCTCCGGTCCAGGCTGGCACCCAGGGGATGGAGGGGGTGGCTGGACATTGCCTTTTGCAAGAAAACGGAGTGGGAGGAGGGATAAAGCCCTGAGCCCCTGGAAGGCCACCCAGCCTCCATCCCTCTCTTGCATGGGCTGCCCCAAATCCTTGCACGCGGAAGGCTGACAGCCCCTGGCATGCCCCCCTCCCAGGAAAGGACAGCTGGGGTTTGGCTGTGCTCATAGCACTGGGGACATCCCTGGCCACCAAGGGCTGTCCCCAAGGGCTGAGGTCAGTGCTGCGAGTTTGGCTTCTCTAGGGGATTTTGGGGGGGATAGAGCCTTGCTGCTGGGTACCAGCGAGGTGTCGAGAGCTGCCTGCCTCTCCCATGCCCCCGGGCGATGGTAATACCAGGGCTGCCCCCCTGCCCTTCCCCGCTCGCCGGTGAATGTGCCGACGTTGCCTTGACTGCGTTGGGGTGCCCCGGGGAGGGGGGTGTGAAGCCTGGGGGGAGCGGAGCACACTGTACTGAATGCTGTATTTTCTAAAGAATAAAGTATTTTTAAAACAGTCTGCTGCCCTGCCACTCTTTGGGGTCTTCTGGTGTTTGGGTATTTACTGGGGGTAAAGCTCCTCCAAGCATTCCTTTAATGCCCTTTTTGAACATGCTCCAGTTTCATACGCAGTAACCTGGTCTCTGACCTCTCTGGGTGACTACAATAACGATGGCGTGGTTCCAGGCTGTTAGCTCTGCCCTGGAGGCTTGCAGCATCCTGTGCCCCAGCAATAAACCTGCTCCTGGAGTGAGTTTTAGACCCTCTGCTGGTCAGCGGGCTGCTCCTGGTGCATGACGAGGAGCAGGGCTGGGGGACATAGGAGTGCTGGAAACTCACCCTCTGCCAGTTCGGGTTGGAAACCAGGTTAAAAAGGTGATTCCAGCCCCACAGAGAGCAGCTTCCTGACACAGGTCAAGCAGCTCCAAACCAGGCCTGAGGACAACCCAGCCTTGGGCTCAGGCTGGTGCCACCCACTGGTGATGAGCCCTTGGCCTCCGTGTGCCATGGCCACGCTGAAACGAGTGGCAGAGCACCCGGGGCTGTGCAGCCATACACCAAACCCACACGCGTTACCAATACGCACTTTGTTTGCTCTCAGGACGTTCTCACAGCACGTGCACTGCCTGGAGGTTCTCTGCTGTGTCAATAGGTTGAGAAATGGAGGAGGTGACACTGGGCCTACGCAACACTCACCTGGGTGAGTTATTTTGCCCCTGCGGGTCCACAGACAGATCTCAGCAGTGTCTTTACAGCTGCATTCCTGCTTGCTTGCTTACTCTGTCAGTGCTATGGACTATTTGTCCCCAGCTTTAAACATCTTTTACCAATTACTTCCTCTATTATTTTCCAGAAACCAAACTAGCACTTATGTAACCACCGGTAGTTACACAACCCCCCATTCAAGCTTCGTTAGCGGGGAGACAATATGGGTTTGTTTTTCCATTCTTTGTCCTTTTCAATGGGGAAAATACATCCTTTCTGCGTGTCACTGGCCTTGTCACTCTCTGCGGTTGTGATGATCATCTCTGCCAACCTCTCGCTGTGCTCTGGTTCTACCTTCACACTCTTGCTCACTGGCACAAGTCAACTCACCACGGGGATGCGGGCGGGTGCCACGTGCCGAGGCTCGTCGTGCTTCTGCCATGGCAAACACTGCTCGCTTTGCACCGTGGGATTCAGTCCTCTCCTGCAACTAGCCTGGAACTGCGTTTGACTTTCTGAGAGCTGGCGCCTTTTCTGTCTCATTTCTTCTCCCTTGCAGTGTGAAGGAGCATGGAGCGGCTGCTATGAAAATGAGAAGGAAAAAATCAGGCACGTTGGCTGGTATGCAAAGTTCTGAACACTATCAGCGAAGAAACTAGAAATGCAAGTAGCCTGGTACTGCCAGCTTGTGCCTGTGGATCAGCCAACATGTCCCCATCCCTATGCACACACCGATGCCTGGGACACTTTTCTAGGAGAGGCTGAGGAGGCTCTGCAGGTTTTCCACCTGACGTCTCAGGTTACTAACACAACCTAGTAACCGATGAGAGAAGACCTGCCACGGAGCTGCGTATTCACACAGTCTTATCCGCAAGCTGCTTGCTGCAAGGCAAGGGTAGAACATTGCATTTTTCTTCCAGTAGCACCAGACAATGCCTAAGCAAGATCAGGTTAATGTCACAGCAAGAGAAAGCTAATCCTCTCAGAGCAGCAAAACAACAGCTAGCGTGCCCCATAATCCAGTGGTGGGTTTGAGCAGCCGGCTTGATCAACCGCCGTGTTTAGCAGGAGAGCTAAATCCTAGAGCCTGAGGGCAGGCAGCTCCTGCCCTTCTGCACAACACTTGCACACGGGGCACCACCAGCACTCATCGGCCTGGCTTACAAGGGGCTCTTTAAATGCAGCCTGTGTACCGGGGCTGTTAAATACTTGGAAAGGAATTCTTTCAAGAGAAGCAGTGTGTTTCTGTACACATTTAAGTTACCGGTGATTTCCAGAGGAAGGAGGCAAGGATTTTGCTGCAGTTTGAGCTTCCATCTCCCTGATGTGGCTACCTGTGAAGCTGCCGCAAGGACCCATTGCAGTATCACAGCATGCCTGTGAACACGACAGCAGTGTACTGGCTTGGTGCAGGCTGCAAGCAAAAGTACCTGGACAGAGGAGCTGTGCAGTGACTTGTGAAAGCAAGCCTCTAGCAGCTACAGGATATGCCTGTGCATGGAGGAAGCAGTGCTCTGCACCAGTCCCCATGCCACTACTGCCCTCTCAATGCATACACCCATGGAATTACTTCCTCCTGATTCAAGTACACATTTGTTCTTGGAAGCTTTAAATAGACCTGTTTCCTAATTACCATGCAAACTTGCAAAGGTTGCAACAGCAGCACTGACAGATCTATCAGACCTGAGTTATTAAGGTTTGCTCACTGACCAGGACCAGCAGTTCCTCCATTGAAGGCTAGCTTTGAGCTGACAGGAAGAGACAGGAACACAGGCTTGGCAGGACTCAGCCAACAACACGCAACCTTGCACCTCCCACCCACATAGAGGTGGAGGCCTGCCTCCCCCAGCTGCCACAGCCCATTTAAGCTGCATCAAGCACCCACAAAATACTGTTCATTAAATCCCACTAGCATTTTTAGCTCTTAGAACAATGGAAAGCATAGCTGCTCGAGCACAAAACCACCACGCTGAGCACTGGAGTGAGAGCATGTGTGCTCATGCTAACAGAGCTATAAAGCTAACAGTACAGCAGTAGGGGACATGGCAGCTAGCAGAACCCCTTCTAAAAGCCCTCCCCAAACACACACTTATAGAGCAGCATCTCTTGGGCAAGAGTACACTGACTAGATATGAGCCCACATGCAGTAGTACATCAACACATCTGCACTAGCCTTACAGCACAGGAACAGGCATGAGTACTGACTGCAGCTCTGTGGCAGCCTCCAGACACTGGGTCCACTGCACAGCCTGAGCACCTAGAAGCCAAGCTGTGTGCGTTCTTCGGCTGCCAGCTGACTTCTGCTTGCTGCCCTGGCACTGCACACATTGCACAGGCTGTTCTGCGCACAAGGGTAGACAAGGCCAACAGATCCCAGAGGTGCCAGCACTGTTGCACATTCCTACAGCAGCTAACAGCATCCATCCTCAGCTTCAGTGCAGCTCTGTCCTGACCCCTGTCTCTAGGGATGTGTTAGCACCCCTGAACACACAAGACACCCTTGGAATGACCCCCAAAACTAAGAGACTAAGGGGGAAAGGCATGAGGATGCACATAGAATGCCCCACATGGCTGGACCTGCCCAGAGCCCATGTGTGTGAAGAGATGAAGGAAGGGGAAAACAGAGGAGAGCCCAGATAGACTGAGAGGTCTCAGCTCATGAGCTTCTACAGATACTTATAAATCTTCTCTTTTCATAATGAGCCCACCCCTTGTAGCACACACCAGGAAACAGTACTAAAGTGTTCTGGCTTACACTCATTGAAAAGACAGTACTCCAGCTGAGGGTCACTGTAGAGCACTTTTTATTCCATGGAATGCCCTTCAACCACTGACAATTCATCTTATGGAAGCTAAATAGAAAACAAAAATACAGCTAGACAGTGGCTCTAGAAATTTATTTTCAGAGCTTAGTGCTTCAACTATGATTAAAATGCTTAAAATGCTTATTAAGCAATTTAAAAAATGCTACTGATTGGGTACTAGACCTAGATGAGAATAAGGATAACACTGTTACTTTCATGCACTGACAGATACTAGTTTGCTCATGCCACTGAAGAAGGATCTCTCTCGTTCACTCATCACTTCAAAATGTAGTGGTCTTCTACAGAAGTTGCATTCAGCTGATGAGTGTGGTTTCAGCTCCAGACCAACATCCTTCCATGTAGCCAGCAGTTTCTCTGTTATGAAACAAGAGGTTCATCAAGATCAGTCTTAGAACATCAGATCACCTCAGCAAAACAGTTGTTACAGTACTCCATTAACCCTAGAAAAGGAAGAGATACAGGAATTGCCTGGGATGTAATTCACCTCTGGAATGAGGTGACAGGGCTGCAGTCAAGCCTTGACTATGCTCATGCTACCTCTTCTGACAGAAGCAGCTGTTTCCCCCGGACAGATCAGACCCCAAGACATGTGAATACCACAGCTGAGGAGACCACATTTCTCTGGACCCTCTGCAACAAGAGATGGTTTGGAGGATGTACAGAGACCCCCAGCAGAAGCTGCTGGTACAGAATGTACCAGGGCCGGATGTAGGACTGCAGCAGGAGTGCACGGTACCCTAGAGGTCAGCCTGCTGGCCTTCACAGGCCATGCTCAAAGCCAGTTCAGCACAGATGTGATAAAGCTGCAGCAGCAGAAAGACATCCTGCTAACCCCACTTAAAATTCACTCATTTCCTAGTCTCATCTATAGAATTACGACTGCAAAAGCAGCCCAGTATTTTCATTATACTAAAACACTTACCAAGAAAATAGCTCATCATCTGAGGGGTGTGGTGAGGGGTAGGGGCAATACGTAGCAGCTCTTCTCCATGAGGAACTGTGGGGTAGTTGATTGCTTGGACATAGATGCTGTGCTGGCTCATCAGCTTGTCACAGATCTCTGTATTTTTAGCAGCATCTGCAACCTGAAGTTCAAAATTGTGACATTTAACATTAACCAGAACATGCAAGGTGGCAGAACTGTCAGCCCAACCTCACCAGCCAGAGTCAGGCATGGCAAGGCTTCCTTCTGCCCACTGATTAGAGCACAGGTCAGACAGGACTAAAAGCTGCCACTCCAGTGCCCCCTGGGTCTAAGCCCATCGCTGCAGCCTGAGCAGCTA
The DNA here is from genome assembly GCA_013399715.1 of Alectura lathami. Lineage (NCBI taxonomy): Eukaryota > Metazoa > Chordata > Aves > Galliformes > Megapodiidae > Alectura > Alectura lathami. The sequence goes on along the minus strand of VXAV01011323.1, from coordinate 4,557 downwards.
ACATTATACCTGAACTCTTCTTCCTGCTGGCTTGTCACCAGTCTCCTTGTCTTCTCTACACTGTTAGATTGTGGGTTTTATACATTATCATTTTGCCTTGTAACACGAAGCCAGCTAAATCACACCCTTGTTCTGCAGATAAGCCAGACTCACAGCACACTGTTGAATACTACAGCAGGTCTGAACTGTGCGAGCATTAACACTGGGAAGCAACATCTCAGGGCCACAAAGACAGGCAGCAGGGTCCTGCGTCAGATGCCCTAAGAGCTCACCCTTATTGGAATGATGTGACTCGGGCAGTGCACCACAGGAAGCCCTGCATCCATCAGCATCTGCCTCATCAGCTTCACATTGCGTTGGTGCTGGCGCCTCAGGACCTGCCCCTCAGCACTTTTCAGAGTTCGGATGGACTCCAAGGCACCAGCGAGGAGCATGGGGGGCAGGGATGTTGTGAAAATGAAGCCAGCAGCATACGAACGAACAGTGTCTATCAGAGAACTCGTGCTGGAGATGTAGCCTCCTACACAGCCAAATGCCTTGCCTAAAAAAGAAATAAAAATGATTTAAAACGTAGCTGATCCAGGCTTATTCCTTCCACCCATCAGAATGGCTTGAGAAAGGCTCAAGCCTTACTCCATTTTCACATGAAGGAATGAGTTATTTGGCAGGCAACAATGCCAGCCCCCCACCAATCCCGCATTTACTCAGCGCATGTTGCGGCTTTCTTTCTAAACCAACCCTGATATCACCAATTTAGCTCTTACACAGCAATGACAGTTCAAGACCGCCTCAAATGCTCAGCTTCTGACTTAGGGGAAGACCTTAAAAGCACGGTCACCAAGCACAGACTTCAGTAGCGACCCCAGAAGATCAACGCTAAGTCTCCCAGCAGATTTACAGTAATCTGTCCCAGAGATGCCAGAAATAGCCTCTGCTCCTGAGGAGCGCGCACGGTTGTTACCACATGATCAATACAAGCCCCCCCTTCCACACAAGGGGGAACGCCCAGGTACCAGCACAGAGCCACAAATAGAAGCAAGATGCCTGAGTGCTTCTGTTTTCATTAGGGTGTAACCCAAGGCTGTAAGAGTTTGAGCCACTAACACAACCCCAGGAAGCCGTATTTACGTTTTGCAAGCTGTTTTAAGCAACTTCCCAATTTGCAGCAGTAGACTCACTCCCAGGCCTGCATTCTCCTCAGATAATAGCAGTTGCTTCAGTTCTTGCCAAGTCTTTTTATGTAACTCCCCATCTCAGGTTTCTGGATTAGGAGCACTTCATTCCACATAACAGAACGATGTACACAGTGCCACCCTACCAGCTCTCTCACCTGAATTTACTCAGGACTCATGCTACACAAGAGTTTTTTTTGCTAGCTTGTTTGTTTAAAACAAGATTTGTAAGGCAAGGTAAGTAGCTTAGCGAATGCTTTCCAAACTGTAGGACACACTTAAACCCTTTGGGCTTTTTGAGAAAGCCTAACCCCCCACAAATCCTCAGCAAGTTCATCTGAATAGACCGATTTTGTGTTAACCCACTTAATTTGGCTGCTCAGAAGCTTTGCTGCCTTAGGATATGTAAGCTTCTGCGGAACTGCCAGGCCACACATACCAAGCGTTCCAGAGATGATGTCCATCTTGTGCATGACTCCATCCCGGTCCCCGATTCCACCACCCCGAGCTCCGTACAGCCCCACGGCATGCACTTCATCCACAAAAGTGATGGCCCCGTGCTCGTGGGCCACATCACACAGCTCCTCCAGAGGGCAGACAGCACCTGCAGACCAAAGCAGAAACAGGCAGGTTAGGATTCCCTCTACTCAACTTGGACAAACACTTTTTTTTAAAAACTTAAACCCTTGTATTTTAGGCCCAAAATACAGATCTGAGCACTGACTACACTGGAAGGAGAGAAAAGTCTCTGCCACCTTACCATCCATGGAGTGCACGGTTTCAAACGCAACAATTTTAGGGGTTGATGGGTCAGATTTCTTCAACAGCTCTCGAAGATGGTTGACATCATTGTGGCGAAATATGTGCTTCGGCACCCTGCTGTTCCGGATCCCCTGGATCATGGAGGCATGGTTTCCAGAATCAGAGTAGATCTCACAGCCTGGGGGAACACAGTTACACATCAAGCACAGAAACCATTAGCTCATTCCCACTGTAATTTCATACACGGTAAGTGCTCCAGCACAGCAAGCATAGCATGTTCTAGAATGTAATGCTCTTGACCAGAAGAGCAATTTGCAAGTCATGAAATAAAAATATTTAAGGCTTCTATTAGGTGTTCAAACTAATACAAACGTGAGCCTAAGGAAATATCGAAGGGTTCTTCCATTCCTCCAAGCCTTTAACACTTTGTGTGACAACTTCTGAGGTTAAAGCAAACCTATCCTGAACCACATTGGAGGGGTTAAGGGAGAGAAATCCAGGCACACAGATGGGAAGACACTGAAATTCCTTCTGCCTCATCTTCAACAGGAATTTAAGTGTGTTAAGTGCAAGAAGCAGAAGACACTGTGCTTCTTGCCCAAATCCTTCTGCAGTTCATAGCTCCCATGCTCCCCAGGGGTCAGTACTGGGGCCAGACCTGCTTAACATCTTTACTGATGGTCTGGATGAGGGGATTGAGGGGAGGTTCAGGTTGGACATTCGGAGAAAATCCTCAGAAAGAGCGGTCAGGCATTGGAACAGGCTGCCCAGGGAGGTGGTGGAGCCTCCTTCCCTGGAGGTGTTCAAGAAATGTGTAGATGTGGCACTCAGGACATGGTTTAGTGAGCACAGTGGTGGTGGCTTGACAGTTGGACTAGATGGTCTTAGATGTCTTTTCCAACCTTCATGACTCTGTGATTGTGATTCCTGGACCTCAGGCTCAGTAGGCCACTACTATGACTTGAAGGAGTCGCACATAATTTGAACATGGCCTTTGGAAAAGCCAGAACACACTCTGCTGGCTGAGTGCAGTGAACCCCCACCTTGGGCAGCCACCTGCAGCATGTACTCAGCTGCCCAGAGCAGGGCTGTGCTTTGGGGCAAGCAGGAGATGCAGTTTGACCTCACCTGGCAGCATTTTAGCTAGAGTGAAGAGGGTGGAATCATTGGCTACAAAGCAAGATGAGAACAGCAGTGCTGCATCTTTTCCATGAAGATCAGCCAGTTCTTTTTCCAGGTCAACATGAAATTTGCTTGTTCCCGAGATATTTCTTGTGCCTCCTGCTCCAGCACCGTGCTGTTTCAGTGTATCCCTACAAAGGGCCCAAAGAAACACATTAGTGTTACTAATACTCATCTGTGTAACAGATGGAACAGGTACTACAATGTTTTCAGCACTGATCCTCTCTAATCAGTATCATAACAAGGAACTGGCTGCAAAAAGCTGTTAGCTATATTGTCTGAGCAACCCACCCAGCTCAGGGGTTCCTTGAGGTAAGGAATCAGTTACTGAGTACTGCCCCAATCCTGTTTCTGACAGCACTTGGGGTTTCAGAGGGAAAAATAAGAACCAAGCAGTGGGGTCAGGGACTGACGAGTAAATTTTACAGCCCTGGAACCAAACACTAAGTCACCTACTCTAGCTCAAGAGGAGAGTATAAGCTTACTTACACCAAGAACAACACCAGAAGCAGCTTATGTAGCGCAACCTATAGATCATTCATCAGAAGTCCTACAGAAGCTTCTGCAGAGCACCCTAGCTTGTACCCATCTCTTAAGAACACAGCACTACTCACATAACTGCTCCACACACACGAGGATGGCGACTCATGCCCAGGTAATCGTTGCTGCACCAGACAGACACCTCCTTCTTGGTGATGAGAGAGTCAGAGTAGTCATCTGCCATGGGGAAGATCTGCGCCTTCCGGTTCACTGTTTTGAACACTCGGTAGGTATGATCTTTTTTCTTCTCATCTATCTTCTTCTCAAAGAACTGATCATATTGGAAGGTGGACACAGCTGAAATGAGACAGAGACTCCAGCACTCGGGGAAAAAAAAAATCACAAGGGAACAGGCCTGTAAGGGGTCTGCCAGGCAATCTTACATTTTGGCAAGTTATCCTGAAGCAGATGTGAGACACTTTCAGGTCTTTGCTTCAGCATAATATCCTTAAACTTCTTCAGCAAGCCACTCTGCTCCTCTCCCTCAGGCTCAACATTCCTCACCGTGGAAGCAGTTGGTATCTTGGCAAATTCTTTACCTACAGATATCATCATGAACTACAGTGAGCAACTCAGTTTGAAATAGAATTTGAAATAGAGTTCAGCAAGGCAAACGTTTTAAGTAACTAGCCTCACTCTTCAGAAAGTACAAGCCTGCACCTACATGCTCCTGCTGAGATCAGCTATTGCGTTAATCTGTAATGTTGACTGGAAGGGTTTTCCTTTTATCTTATGCCGTGCAGTCACATCACTACATCTAATTTCCTTACAACACATTTGGATCATCATGACTCAAACTCACCCTGCAGAGCTGCAGGGCTCATCTGGGGCAGAGTTTTGGTCAGCAACTTCCTTCCCATCCCTAGAGTACTTTGTTCAGCTAGCACTGATTTTTTTTTTT
>VXAV01011320.1:281578-294684 GCA_013399715.1 Alectura lathami | reverse complement strand
AAAAAAAAAAAAAAAAAAAAAAAAACAGAAAGAAAGAAATCCTACAGCAGAAAGTAAGAGAATAAAGGGATTATTAATACTACAATTTAATCTGACATGAGTAGATTTAACACTGATAAGAAATGGATAAACAGAAATAAAGTGTTTGATGCCACCTGACAATATTCAAGCTCCATTTCTTAGAGGTATTGCCACGTGCTCATAGATGGGTTAAAGGAGTGATAGAGCACCCCACTACTAGGAGATCTCTCAAGCTCTGACTTGCCCAAACACCCCCTTCCTTCCCTTCCTAACCCAGTTCCTCTGCTGGAATTACGCTGCCCTTTGTTTCCCTCTGCCTGCTACAAGACATTTAAAGACCCTTTACCTCATTTCATTTTCAAGCAGGTTATGCTGTGCTGTAGGTATGTGTAGAGGATTTTCATGGTTAAATATAGCATTCAGACAATAGGAATCATGTGGTAATGAGGATTCATTAAGTCACCAGTTAGCAGAAAACTTATATAATAATGCACTGTGGACATAATTTTAAGAGTCACTTCTCAAAAGGGGGCAAGGTCCTGATTTTCAGAAAGTGCCCTATAGCTGTTAACTTCCACCATAATGTAAGCTGAGATTTCCCTAAAGCACTCACTGCCTCTACTCCTACATTCCTTAATAAAATACGGTCCTTCTTTGGTGCCCAAACGACACTGCATTCTGGATCCAAGCAGCATATAGCTCGCTGTGCAATGACTCCCACGAGGAAGCCGGCACAAGGAGCTCCCTCACCCCTGCAGCCTGCACAGCCCAGCTCTTCCGGAGAGGGACATGCACAACTCAGCTCAGGGGCCCTGCTTGCAGCACATCAGTGGCTATCAGCACGGCGTGTAGATAGGAAACTATATATCGTGAGCAGATAAGAGGTAAAATAAGGAAATTTTAAGCCAGTGTATGCTATAACTACATCACAGATCTCAAGCTTCCTCTGCACATACTCTCTGACTGGCATCTGCAGAAAAAAAAAAAAATTACTCAAGAGTAATTGGAAAACAAGTATGCTTGTAGAGAGCTGGGCTAAGCCAACATCCTGTTCATGTTCAGTTCAGTTGGAACTTATGCTCAGGTAAGCGTAATTTGCCCTGCAGATTGCAGGCCACTCCATCCCCTGCCCTGCTAATCTGCTTGTTGCCATTTATGGCTGTGTACAGCAGGGTCTCATTATGCAGTTGCATGTCACTAATTAGTTTGATCTAGCTCAGACTGGTAACTCAAATGAAAATAAGCAGCACTTCGGTTTGCGCTAAATTGGTCAAGTTTAAACATAGGAACGCCTAGATTTGAAAAGTTTTTGCGTGCCCACCAGCTTCTGAAGTACAAAATAACCTCAGCTGAAAAATAAAAAATGGTCCACCCAGAACAGACAGGTGAAAATGGTCTTATTAAACCAGTAGGATATCTGTCTTCAGCTTAAACAGATTACCTTAGCCCAGACACGCATCATTTTCAAGACTATAGAAGCAGCCTTTTGGCAGTGTCTCGGGGCTAAGTAGGTTTTAAATGCCTGGCTCTGACGAACACCTGAGAGACTAATTTGTGCACAGAGCTGGAAGCAGGGAACTGCACAGCAACTTACTGAGATCACCGTGTGAGGGAAATTTGTTTTGGACCAGACTTCTGCATATTAGGAATAATTCTGAAAGCACATAACCTAGCATGAAAGGATTTAATAATCTTCAGCTGCTCCAAGCCAGTGAAGTGGATACTCTAGAGACACAATTTGGGAGGTAAAACAGGTTGTCATTGTGCTCAGCATGGCAGGCAGGGAAGCTAGCTGAAAATTCCGCTTCTGTTCATTTGCACGTTCTGGAATTAAGCAAGCATTACCGGACTTGAGTTTTACACCGATCTGTGACATGTCACCACAAGGGAAATTTCACTTTTAACACCTTCACTGCTCACCCAGAATCTGATTTTGATGATCTTCCACATTCTCTGACAAACACAGCTGCAAAACTCATCCACCTCCCTGGCTACATTCCCAGGCAGCAAACAATTATACTGTGCTCTGTTCCTGTGCTATTTAGTTTAAACCTAACCTGAATATATGTATCAGTATGAGCTGAAATCACACATTTGAGCTGCAGCCTAGGAATACTCTAAATAAAAGTGTGTTTAAATAAGTACAGAAAACCAGAATGATTACTGAATGCAACTTTTGCCTTGGTAAATAAGAAGGAGTAGAGCAGCTACCAAACACTACAAACTGGGTGAAGACACAGACCTGGATGCATATAAGCACATGCACAGCAAGGTCTGCTTTCCTCTAATGTAAAAACAAGAAAATAGCACTGTTTTTTAAATGTAAAAAAGAAAAAAATATAAGCACAACGGTACTTAGAATACTGGGGAAAGTTGCAACAAAAATTACATCAGCAAGGGTCAATGCCCTGTCCTGCTTTTAGCATCAGACAGTGAATTTGGCTGGTCAGGCTTTCAGCTGGATTCAGCAGGCACTCAACAAGATTTTGGTGCAAACAACAAAGCATGTTTCCATGAAATGAGGCAAATTCGAGGAAATCTGAAGAGCTATGGTATGTGGAAATTTGAACTAGAAGATCACCAAAGTCTCTTCCAGCACAATATTCTATCTTTTCATAAGCTTAGCTAGTGGCCTTATGCATCACTGAACTCGAGGCCTGCAACAGAGCTCATTTAGGTGATGGATAAATCTTTTAATTACTCGCAATAGGCTTTGGATGAGGTCCTAAAAGAAACTGTGATTCAGCAACTCCTGGAAAGAGGAAGGAAGCAAAAGTCTGTTTTATCGCTCACAGCAAGTGAGCAAGAATTATAGTGAGTATGACAAGTAGTGAGGTGGAAGATCATTCCATGGCATTAGGAGGGCACATTCTTTGCTTCTGTGTGAGCCTGAAGAATTTGCATTCTCTGGAAAGTACTGACAGGAGCATAGGATATAAAGCTCTTGCAGAAGGGCTCAGAAATAACGCTTCTGATGCAGGCTCCGATGATGGAATGTGTCAAAATGTTTTATGCTGCGCTGAGGCAGGGTGTGCCACGCAGTGAAACTCGCCCCAAGCTATCAGGGTGGAGTTTCATGCAAAACTGGTCTGCACTGCAATTAAGATCTTCTTCCTAATACCTGAAGACATCTCTCTTGACACATACTGTCATCTGCAAAGTCACTTCCAACCTGAACTGTTACTTCAGGCACAGCCGATAGGATTCGCCTGGTCAGAGGTGGGCTCTCTTGTCTTCATCTTATTTAAATTTGATGAATAGACAATGGAGAGAAGGAGGCACTTTCCAGACCAGATTTATATGACTCATTACGATACCTACGTTTGAATTAGAAGGCATTTAAAAGTGGCCTTCTAAATTAATCAAGTGAATCCCATCCTACAAGTACCGATTTCTATGAAATGTCTAAAAAGTGAGTCCAGACAAGCAGATGAAATAGAACAGTATCTCCAGAACACGTAAGATAACCGTAAGTGCCCTAACTGAGTATGCAATGAATGAAACCTAAAAAGAGACATTAACTTTGAAAAGTTTTGGATCAGGGCCTGTTTGAAGATACCAGATTTTGGTTTTGTTTGTTCAGGGTTGTCATAAGAGCAAGCAAGCAGTGATGATGTCCAAACAGGAGAGAAGCTTCTTCATTGTTAATAGAGCATAAAACGAGCCTAATATCCTGATGGGCAAATCTACAAATGAGTATTTACTGTTTACTGCAAGACCTGTCGCTGAAGCAAAGTAGATGCAACTTCTGAAAAATCTTTCGTCCAGCATTTTCTTCAAAGTTAAACTTCTTCGAGCCAAATTGCTGAGTCTCAAAACACCAAAAGGAATTTGCTACACAGTAACTATTGACAGAGCTTTTCTGAATCTGTGGGACAGAACAGCTTCTACCAGGGTACATGAAATGGCACTGTCTGAACTATTTGTGCAGTTTCGATAAACCTTGAAAAATAGAGAAGGTTCTAGCTGCCTGAAAAAAAACTTTAACACTGTAACAGCGCTTGGAAATGTTTTCATTCTACAAAATTAAAATAAAATAAAATAAATCGTTAAATTTTAATTATAAGCCATTTGGGGACATGTTTCCCCTCAAAAGCTCATGTCAAATAGGTCAAAACTCTTCACGCACAGAACAGGCTACAGGCTGTCTATTTAAGGTGAGCCTGGCACTAGCATGGAGCTAGCAGAGGAACAGAGTACTTTCGTAATGTTTTCCTGTACTCCTCTAGACTTTACCTTGAGAACAGATGAATCTCCAGGGGGAAAAAAAAAAAAAAAAAAAAGTTGGAGAAAGCAGAGGGCTATTCTAAGCACCAGTCTGCTCGCTGCCATTCCCCTGAGCCATGCTAGCAGCCAGAACAAGATTAATTTCTGGAAACACTCCTTTTTTTTTTNGATTAATTTCTGGAAACCCTCCTTTTTTTTTTTTTTTTGCCATGGATCCAGTGCAGGAATGAAAGGGCTCTCCACTGGACTGTTTCAGGACACTTAGGAATTCCCCTGCATCCTAGATAATCCTCAGTTACCAGCTCCCTGCCCTTACACTGCTTTGGAACTGACTCAGCAGTGCATAAGGACTGTGATGGAGTGAAAATGAGGACCTTGTCTCCTGTTTTTCCCAGAACAACCGTTCCTGGCAGCTGGTGGGTCTTACAAAATCGCAAGGAACCACAACCAAATGAACCTATCTTCTTGTTGCCAACGTGCTGAGGGTCCTCCACAGAGCAAGTACTGCGGTGTCTGCAACAGGTTTCTACACGCAGCTGAAATTTCAGGTTTCCTTTGCAGGTCTCCCCAAAGCAGACTCTTGGCTTCACAGAAATCAGTGACACTGAAATCATCGCCTTCAGCAGGCTCAGGGCTCAGCCAGTATTTTATTCTCCATGTCACTCACATCTCTGTAATTTTGATGCAAAAAACTGAGTTTTCTCGTGTGTGCTGCATTTACCCCTTACCTCTGACTGATATGCTGTATGTTATCTGATATACACAAGCAGAACAGGTTTTAGGAAGCAGGTTCACACAATGCCTTTTTATTGCACAGAAGTACTTACACCTTCATTTTTCTCTACCTGTTAAACTTCCAGCCATACAGGAGGGACATGCTAAAACATGCGCAAATGTTGTTTCAATGGAAGGGAGAGAAATTACAAACTTTTACAAATGATGCCAGGTTGTCCTCAAAAATCTGTTGTCCTACGGCAGTATTTTTTACAATTGTATGCAATGAAATCACTTTTACCAAGCTGCATTAATCCTTTTATCTTAGCCACCCCTATGCCCTTTGCTTTTTGAGGATTTTTAAAAGGTCAGTGCCATTCCCACCCCCTTTATTGTAAATTCTGCTGAAACAGCCAAGAAAAACTCATTTTTATTAAGCAATTTAGTGCACATTAACACTGATTCAGTTTAAAGAAGGAGAGAATTCCCTGAGGATTCAATTATCCTAAACTATAGCCTACAATTAAACTGTAAATCTAAATGACAGCTTTTAAAAAAGGGATTTCTAAAGCTAGTGTTTCCACAATGTCATGCAGCAGTATATCACTGCTTTCTGGAGTACATGCATTCATACATTCTAAGTTCACTTTTAATTATGTACAGAAAACCTGGAATTTCTAATGAATGTGTGTTTCTGTACTAGCTATTTACTACACTCAGCCACCCAGAAAAAAAAAAAAAAAAAAAAAAAAGGGATGTTAGTACAGCAGCCTGTTTTACAGACCAAGGAGTATCCCTGTAGGCAGAGGCAGCTTCTCTTTGAAAGCAGACTGACCTGAAAGTAATTCATACTGCAGATAAATCTCATTTCCCACATTTTGCACAGAAGTAATTCAAGGTGTGGAGACAATGCCCTAAACCAACAGACACATATTTTAACTCAGAGAAAATACTGAGAGGGGCCGTTGTGACACTTGAATGGAAATAAAATCATAAAATCATAAAATCATAGAATCATAGAATCATAGAATCACAGAATGGCTTGGGTTGGAAGGGACCTCAAAGATCATCCAGTTCCAAGCCCCCTGCCGTGGACAGGGCTGCCAGCCACCAGCTCACTAGATCAAACTGCCCAGGAACCCATCCAGCCTGGCCTTGAACACAGCCAGGGATGGGGCAGCCACAGCTTCTCTGGGCAGCCTGTGCCAGCGCCTCACCACTCTCTCAGGGAAGAATTTCTTCCTGATGTACAACCCAAACCTCCCCTCTTTCACTTTTATCCCATTCCCCCTTGTCCTACCATTATCCACCCGTGTAAAAAGTCGGTCCCCCTCCTGCCTGTAAGCTCCTTTCAAGTATTGGAAGGCCGCAATGAGGTCTCCCCAGAGCCTTCTCTTTTCCAGGGTAAACAATCCCAACTCCCTCAACCTTTCCTCACAGGAGAGGTGCTCCAGCCCTCTGATCATTTTGGTGGCCCTCCTCTGGACCCGCTCCAACAGCTCTGTATCCTTTCTGTGCTGGGGGCCCCAGGCCTGGACACAGTACTCCAGATGAGGTCTTACAAGGGCAGAGTAGAGGGGGACGATCACCTCCCTCTCCCTGCTGGCCACCCCTCTCTTGATGCAGCCCAGGATGCCATTGTCCTTCCTGGCTGCAAAATATCAGACATTAATCCGTGGGAAAGAAGTGTAAAAGGAACCAGCGTTCAGAAGTTAAAGGCAATCACATGTCAGTCAGAAATGAAGCACACGCTATCAGCCATAGCAGATTTGCTTCCCGAGCACACCACCAAGGAAGGCGGTGGCTGCTGCTTCTCTTTATGTCTTCCCATCAGGGCTGAATGTCTTTTTAAAAGCTCAAATCTAGTAAATAGGCTGAACAGAGGTGCAACTTGTTGAAATGCTGTGTTCCGCCATAGACAGATCAGGCTAGGTGATCACCAAGAGGTATGACAAAAATCCATGAGGCTGCACTGGAGCCAAGAGGCCAAAATCAAACACAGAAACAAGAACATATCGCAGAAAGGAGAGAGCTCCCAAAGACATTAAATAGAATTGACAAGAGGGAAAGAAAAGCACCTAACAGTGCTGGAGACTGTACTATTTCAGTCCCTCCATCTCAGCATTTCCAGAAAAGGTCAACACCAGAGGAAAAAAAAAAAAAAAAAAAAGAAGTAGGACATGATCTGTTGCACACAGCTTTTTTTTTTTTTTTTCTAAAAAAGAGAAAAAAACTTTTTGGTTGGGGGGGGGGCAAAAGCTAAAACTGTGACCCTCCGTAAGGTTTGTTTTTTTTTTTTTTTTTTTTTTTTTTAATCAAATGGCAAACTTTTTTTGAATGAGGAAAAAATATCCTTCGCTTTCCAACCAACTAACTGTCAAGAGGCACTAGTTGTTGAGTGGAGATAAGTAGACAATAATTGTGCAGGTAAAACCTCTGAGAAGTGTCGTCTATTTTGGATGGCATCCGTCTGACAATCACAAAACCTCATGTTACACAAGTTGTCCCTTACAGAATCAGTTTCTGTCATGGCTAAAATGTCTCCTATAGACAGAAGTGATTTAAAAACTACGCTCAAACTATTTATAAACCTTGCCTAAAACTTCATGTTTAGTTTAGACATAGGTAAATACTGGTTGCCTCTCCCTGAGGACTAACTCTCACCACACGCTGCCTACAGGAAAGGAAGGAGGGCTGGGAGTCTGATCTGGGTGATTAAGGACTTGGGTAAAGGATTCGTGTTTCAGGTCGTCCCATAAGCCAACATCTAAACAAACTTGGGCCTTCAGAAATGCCACCATAGGAAATTCATTCACGCTGTTCAAAAAGCAGCTGCTTGTTCAATTGCCAACCACCCAAAGCGGCAGTCGTGTTTATTTAAATGAAGAGGGTGTGGACCCCAGAGCTGTATCTTTCCAAATCGTTCTGCAGCAACAGAATGCTTGGAAATTGCTGTAATACATCTGAAACGTGTCCTATATCGGACAGCTTTCTACAGCCTCCTAGCCATGCTTTTAGGATAAAGATTCACCCTGTGTTTTTTCCAACCACTAACAGCATTTCTGGGAGTTTCTTCTTTTCTCCTCATCTTCTTCAGCAGTAGTTTACTTCAAATACTTCAAACACAAGCAAGCAAGCAAGCAAACAAACAAAGCCACCTATATTTAAAACATCTAGCACACATGTGATGATGTTTTTTCTTCCTGAAAGGGGTCATAGGATCATAGGAAGGCAAGGTCACCCCATCCGACCTGCAGCCAAAAGCAGGGTGAGCAATGAGATCAGGCAAGGTTCCTTGGAGATTTATCCAGAAGGGTCTCGAAAACCTCCAAGACAGCAAAACCTGGTGGTTAGATGATACAGAGCTCAAAGGTTTGCAATTTTAATTTAACAGTTGCTACAAACTTCCAGCTGCAGTTTACTTGTGCTTAACTGCAATGCTCATGTATTTTCGTCTTAATTAAAACCAGGTAAATAATAACCAGGTTGCTGTGTGAATGACTGCAGTAATTACTCTTGCCTTCGTCTCCTCTCCCTAGTAAGCAGACGTTTTGTCCATAGGACAAACAGCTTTTCTACAGCACGTAATACAGTCAGTGGGAGAATTAGGGGTAAGGAGGCATCTCCATGCTGTGACAGCGCCGTTTTGGCTCCTCCAGTGAGGTACATCCAGCTTGCCGCAGGCAGGTTCACTAGCCACAAGCAGTTGTTGATGCACTAGCAGGAGTATGGGTTGGTCAGACTCCGTGGGGTGACAAAAAGCTCTTCCTGACACTTCTGCAGGGCAGGTGGCAGCTCCCAGGCCTTAAACACAAGTCCTGCTGTATTTTCTGTCAGGTTTTGATGTACATTTTGTGTACATCCCCCAGATGCAAGTATTTGCCAATATTTGCAAAAGAAAAAGCATGTTGATTCTGTTATGAAAAAATTATAATTACTATAAAATAGGCTTCATTTTGAAACATATAATGACAAACTGGAGGCATAATTTTGAGCTACATTTTAATAAATTGCTTCAGGAAAAAGACATCATATTTACTCTTTCAAAATTTGACATTTTTCGAATCAACATCAAAGGAGAAGTGTCTTTATTTGTTGCAAAAATCTTCATTTCTTCTTGCTAGGCACACGTAGATACCAAACATCTGAGAATCTTCCTTAGACACCTGCTGGTAAAAACTAGCAAAGTCATTCTCTATTTCCCCAAACAGCCTAAGGGATCCTGCACGATCAGACACATTTTCAGATTTCCTGGATTCACTATTCTGAAAGACACTATCAGTTATTAAGTACCTAATTCACAAGTTCTCCCTTATCTGGCATATTGCATTCCTACAGCATAAAAAAAGCATGCCATCCTGTCCTGTGTGACAGGTTCCATCCAGCTTTCTGAGACTTCTGTAGAAATTATCTACTGAGTTATTGACAAGAGAAACACATTTTTCAGGATCTCTCACCTGTTTGTATAATGAAAGTTTATACAAAAGCCAGAACTTCTAAGATTAAGTTAAGCCCTTGAATAAGCAAACGCCTGCTATTTCAGCACCTGACACTCCACTGGTAAAATGCCCTAAGGCCCAACTTTTCTATGACTAGACAGGAGCATAAGGAGAGGTAAGCCTTCACACAAAAGATTCAGAGAATAAGTGTTTCTTCTCAGAGCATGCTTATCCTAAGAGCACACAGGCATACCCCTTTCTGTAGCAGGCAGTTCAGCTGTGCGACTCCTTGCCACAGGATTTTACATGGGTTCAAAAATGGATAGTGTAAATTCATGAAAGACAAATCCATCAAGGACTATTGAGTAGAGAGGTACAACTTCCAGCTCAGGAAGTCAACAAACTGTATTTGAACATGCAGAGTCTATTTAGAGGATGGACTACCCGATATTTGCTCTGCATATGTCCTTCCTCCCTTATGCATCACTGTAAGAGACAATATACTGAGGGAAATGGACCGTTGGTCTGACACGCTTTAAATATTCATATGTTTTTATAAGCTTGCGGACAAAAGAATTGCTTGTCTTAGTGAGCTCTCACGTGTAACTGAGCCGTCCATATACCCACAGCCAAGCATTTGAAGCCACTAACCCAGCAAACACAGAACTTGTCCACAGGGCTGAGGGGCAGAGTTGAGAGAGCATCTTTTCTTTTCCCTAAGGACATTCACGGCTTCCACACATGAGGAAACAGCTACCGTTAACAAGAAAGAAGATTCCACAGAGCTGCAACACATTGTCTTGCCTGAGGTTCAGCATTCACTGCAGAGGTAGAAGCGAATACCACTGGCAGAGGAGAACTATGAATCCTTGTTTCCACATACAGATGAGTGTCCTGCACACAGGCCTGATGTCCAATAGGAAATGCCCAGCATCATTGCTCCTCGTATTTCTGCTGGTAAGAATACCTTGAAGGAAGGGAGTCTAGACGACACAATTGCCTGTGCTTCCTACACATACTTCAGCTGGTTACCATGACACTACAATTTAAGCTATGCAAAGCCTAAGTTGCTTCTCTGAATCATTTTCGGCATTGCCCCATAACCCAGAGGAGCACTTTTTAGAGAATGCAGCATGGGCTGCCTTTCTTTCAAGGGAAAGCAATGCTGCTTATGGAGAGTCCCAAGCTTTCTGCAGCCATGGCCAGTGCCCAAAATTAAACTGCATGGACTGCCTCTGCTAGCAAATGATAAGAAGAAAGGCATGATGAATGTCTCCCCTCCCAACACAAACCTCCAGGCAACAGCCATGGTGACAGGAAGCCCTGAGGCAATTGCAGCAGACAGAATATTTTCAGACAGATGAAAACACGTTGTACTGCCAGAGTCACAAACACCAATTCTGACTTGGTCAGCATCATCTTATGCATGAATTAGTAATAATTTTGTATTCAGCTTTACAGGAGAAGAATTATTTTTCCTTTCTGACTGACTGTAACCTCCTCTTTTGTGGGAAACCCAAGAAATTTTTTGCTCAGATGCATTCACATTTTTTTTTTTTTTTTGGCCAACTGATTTGACACCTTAATATTCTTTCACTTTATAAATTATCTGTCTAACATATAAATATCCTTGTTAGGCATTTACAGCATAAAAATGGTATATACTGGACTGAGTATAAGATTTATACGATTTTAAAGCAGATATTTCAATCTTTATGCTGCCTGAGTGAAGATGGAACTCTTCCATCTTCCAGTTACTTAAGAATAACCAGTTGGTTCTTACATTGTTAGCCTAAGCTGTATTTGCCTCCTCCTCTCTTCCGTTTGTCTTCTAAAATATGATTTCAAAAGTCAGATTCTTAAAATATTTAAATATAGGGATCTTGTAATATTAATAGCAACAACAAAAAAAAAAAAGATGCAAAAACTCAGAAACAGACTTTTTAAACATATCCTATAAATGTTCATAACCTGACAAAATAGACATTATCTTGCTCCATGAGGAAATGCTGCGACTTAAGTTAGCACCACTGATGCATTTTCCCAGGCCTTTTTCCATCTTCATCTTCTAAGCAACCCACAGCAAGTACAGTATTTACTATACATGGTGCAAAACCGTTTCAAACAACAAATAAAAGAAAATAGCCCACTTCCGATGTCAGCACAGCTGTAACATGTCTGCACTGCTGAATGAGCCTGAGCACTGTCCCTAGGGAGCAGTGGCACTGGAGGGAAGGAGGCCGGGGTTTCTTTCCCCAGCTAGACTTCAGAGGAAAGAGAGCCATCTGCTGCTCGATGCGGGACAGGCTGCAGGGCCTTTTTACCTTAATTGTGTGAAACATCGGGGTGGGATTTGGCAAGGAAGCACAAACCTTTGCTGTTCTCCTTCCTCGTGCGACGAGGCCAGGTGGCAAGGGAAGCAGGCTGCTGGGCACTGCTGTCCTCCACCTCCACAGCCTGGCACAAACAACTGCATCCAGCACCGCAAGGAGACAGGGTACAAGTGGTTGCATACAAATAGCAGTCCTTTCCAGAACTTTCCAGAAATTTTTCCAGAAAATTCCAGAATCAAAATAAAAATAAATAAATGCAGAAAATAGTTCAAATGCTTCACATCAGGAGTGCATCACAAGTATGACACAAGCAACAACCAGCACTGCCCGGTAGACTGGGCACAAGCAAACCACCCGTTCATGTACATCTCCAGGGAATAAGCAGTGATGTACTTGTCTGCTGCGACAAAGTGCTCCTCACGTACTCCTAAATCTGCATTTATGGATGTCATCTCTTGGCTCCGTGGCTGCAGCCTTGCAATCCAGCTGCAGTGTGGCTCAGTGAGGAAGATTCGCTCACCAGTGAGTCAGCAAGACCTGAGAAGGAGGCAGCAGCGCAGAGAAGTACATGTTCCTTACTACCGTGAGCTTTGTTGGCATTATCTTCTACGAGATTTAAGATGCAATTTGCCTTGGTGAAACAAAATAAGTAAGAGAGGCAAAAAAAAAAAAAAAAAAANNNAAAAAAAAAAAAAAAAAAAAAAAAAAAAAAGGAAGCGTAAGAAAAACTTTTTTGGTTGCTCCAGTTCCTGAAGTCCCTTGCCTGCCCTGTGCTGCGATGAGGGAATCCTAGCGCAAGCTTGGGCTACAGCTCGCCAGTGGAAGCGGTGGCAGCCATGGCCCCGTGCAGGGCTCTGCCAGCCACCCTCCCTGCCTGTGTCAGCGCGCAGGGCCCAGCTCTGGCGGTACGCGTGGAAACACCAGGGGTAGTGTCTGCAGGTGTGTGTGAACACAACGTTAAAGCCTTCAAGTACTATAAAACAGTCTCCACTTTTCATAAAACGGTGCCAAAATTTGGTTTCCGCAGTTCACATCCCCCACTGGGGGCCGCTGCACCTCTCAGGGCGCTTCTGCCCCGTCACTGCTTCACCGCGAGCGACCGCAGCCGTTTCACCTTGAAGCAAAACTCGAAATAAACTCCCCCTCGAAATAAACCCCCACCCGACACTTCCCCGCAGCCGCCACCGAAGCGGATCGTGCCTGACTTGATGTGATTTGACCTAAATAAGCGGAACTTTTCCCCAAATAGGACGAGAGGCGCCGCCCGCATCCAGCCCTCACCCAGGCGGCCGCTATCCGCCCCGCCCCGCCCCGCGGGAGCGCCTGGCGCTGCCCTCACCAAAGATGGCGGCTGAGGGCCGGCGGGGAGGGG
>VXAV01011320.1:253401-268938 GCA_013399715.1 Alectura lathami | reverse complement strand
GTCCAGGCTGAATCAGATAGAAGTCCTAGTTCTGTATCTTGTCTCTGATTACAGCCAGCATCGGAAACGTCAGCAGATAGTTGTGGGATAACATAGTGCTGAAGAGTTCAGAACCCTGAGATAATAGATGTCACAGCTGCTTTAAAAATTCTGAAAAATGCTTACAGCTTTCTCTTTGGTAGCCCATGCCATAGCTGATTTGAAGCTGGTGTACTTGTTTGATCAGGTTAATGACCACAAGATACCTTCTTGCCTAGTTTCCTTTTTCCTGACCCTGGCTGCTGATTTAAACCTTTCTGTTTTTCAGCTGGCTGCATCGGTAGTTCTGGATTAAGTCATACAATGAAGAGTTTACACATCAGTAACTTTAAAATGGTTTGCCTTTTCTGTCCTTAGGTTTCTCTCCTATGGTAAAACCAACAATAGTTATGTGGATGGATGGTCTCTGCTCCTGGCTCAGACTCTTTTAATGCTCCAAGACAAGTGATTTTTTAGCAGATTGAATTATCATTTTAGTATTTTAACTTTTTTTTCTTTTAATCTCAACAGAATGGTTTTTTATCTGCACTGCCTTATTTTGGCTGCTGGCTATGTATAATTCTGTCTGGGCAGATTGCTGATTATTTACGAGAAAAACAGAACTTGTCCACGGTTTGTGTTCGCAAAAGTTTTACCCTTATAGGTAAGTGCTAGTATTGTCTCAGTGTGGAACGCATCATGGGGCCAGTCTGGGAAAAAGTAAAGCTTTGGGAGAAAAGTGTGGCAGTTTGCTGTGAGAAGAGGCAGGATTGTGCATGGCTTGAGAAAGAGCTGCTCTTCAGTGGTATTAATTGTGCTCGGGTGTGGAGTAGAACTTAAAATGCAGGCATCTGCTTGCTGGGCCAGTCACCTGGCATCATCTTGTTTTCTAGTATTGCTTTGAAGTCCCATGTCTTAAGCCTCTCTGGCACTTGTCTGGCTGTCTTAGGTGGGTATAATTTGTCTTCTAGTACTAGCTGATGGACATGCTTTACCCTCTACTCTTCCCAGCCCTTGGGCCAAGCATTATATAAGAATTTTTGTTTGTTTTCTTAAGCCTACTCAGTTCTGGTGATCTGGTTTACTGCAGGACCTCACACCTAGGGGGAAACATGCTACTGTGTAATGGAAAGCAGGGCTATTAGGTTTTTGGTTGATGAAGCCAACCTGTGTTTGGAGCTGGGTTTGGAGCTTATGTGAAGTCATGTAACTGGCCAACTCTAGTATGAGGAAGTGGGGTGCCAAAGTTAACTGCAGACAGGAAGCAGCATGCACTAGTTTGTAATGGCTATGAAGCCACCTAAGCTGTTTCCATACCTGAAGCTTTGTCTCAAAATTCTGTAAACTGTACAGCAGGCTCCAGTGTAGACATATACCAGATGTTCATACGTGAAACTCGTGTCTGTAGTGAAACTAGAAGGTGTCTGTAGAACTATGTAGATATGTGTTTATATGGATCTTCCAGCTCTACTTTATTATGAGCTGCAGAAGTCCCTGCTGGCTCCTGAAACCTAGAGACTTAAATGGGAATAACTCCTTTGCAGTGCATTGTTCACCTGTCAGTCTCAGTACAGCTTCTAGCATTTGTATGATGATACATAAAATGAACTTGTCACTTTCACTGTCCACTGATTTTTGGTCTTCCAGGTGAAGTTTTGTTCTTTGTAGCTAGAATAGGATTCCTTTGATCTGTCCAGCATTTCCTGAGACAGACATAGGTTTGCAACGCACCTGCCCTTCCCTCGCTGGCCTATGGGAATGCACATAGTACAGTGCTGGATTCCGTGCACTAGGTGGTGTTGGAGGCTGTATGTACACACAACTCAGAACCTCTTAGCGTCTCTCTGGTTAAGTCCCTTGACTAAAATTTCTGTTTTAAAGGAATGATTGGACCTGCAGTGTTCTTAGTAGCAGCTGGATTCATAGGATGCAACTATGAGCTGGCTGTTGCATTTGTGACCATATCAACCACATTGGGAGGATTTTGTACATCTGGTTACAGCATCAACCATCTGGACATAGCACCTTCGTAAGTATTGCTGAAGATACTGTTAGTGTTTGGATACATTTATGACCATTTCTTTTGTATTCCTGAAGTGCTTGGAAACTTTGCTGTGGACAGTGGTGCTGTACAGACCTGGAATGTGGGTGATGACAGTGACTCAGGTTTATGATTTAAAGCACTGTAGGTGGGCAAAAAGAAAAAAAAAAAAAAAAAAAAGACAAGTTTGGCAGAGGATGTGATATGAATACCTTAGAGAAACTCAATTTTTGATCCTGGAGTAATAAATAATTGCTGGAATTATATTTACTAGATTTTTGCCCTCTTTGATTCATGATATTAATTGAACTGCACTGTTACAAACACACTATCCTATTTAGTTTCACCCTTTTTAAACTTTTCCATCAGAACTATCAAGCTTTAGCATGAATATAACCATTTTATATTTTAAGCCCCATAATTCAGGCAAATTATTTGTCTGAAAAAACATATTCTATACACTGGTGTTAAAAGTCTGTTTGGAGTAGATGACCTGTTATCACCAGATAATGCATTCTGTAAGTATAATTACACCTAAGTGATGGAAAGTTGGGCTGCTGTATCTTCTCTGTGTAACAAATTCAGATCATAAGGGAATCATCAGTTTCCTGAACAGCATGGATACATGTTCTTGTGAACCTCTAAGGAACCTCTAGGTGGTAAAAGTGAAGTACTTTGCTGTGCTGTTAATTCACCTGTTTGTGATAGCACTTGCGTATAATCAAATGACTCTATGACCAACAAAGAGTGTTTATGTACTAATGTGTAAGATGAAAACAGTTTAACTTTGAGTGGAGAGGAAAAATATTTTATAGGGATGTAACCTAGAAAAAAAATCCTTAAGATCTGGGCAACTTAAGGGAGACCTCAGATTGAAACTGAAGATGGTATCCAGGCTTTGGTGATTGAAAGGGTGGTGGTCAGGTCTACAGCGATAGACAAGGTTTGACTTACGGGTATGAAATAGTGGGAGTCAATCTTGGCAGATTAGATTAGGAAGCAAGCAAGAAGGAAGACACCAATATCCAACTGTAAACAGTATATACTATGAATTGAATGTGAAAGTAAGAAGAACAGCATCTGTGATGCCCTTTGGCTCATATCAAATAGAGTTACAAATGTGGAAGATCTAAAGTACTGCACCTGGCCTATTGTGGGATCGTTGTGTGATGTCTATTTCAAGCTTAACTTTGTTGAAAGTGTGAAAACTTGGCCGGGATTTATTTATTTTGTTTGCATTTAAACCACAGAACATAAGTATTAATGTCAAAAGACATTACTTTTGTGAGCTACCTCACAGCTGTAGTACTTGGAGAGAATGTAATGACTGAGGCTGGGCGTTACAGGAGAAAAGAAGGGTCACGTTTGATATAGCTGAACAGTGCTCTTGGGAGTTGGGGATTATTAAAATTCTGCTTGCAACAATTGAATAATATGCAGAAATTAAGGCAGGAAAGCTTTACTGGGCAGGAACATGGTCAGAGTAGATGTTTTATTGAAATCGGTGATCCTGTATTACAGACATGCATGCTTTAATTCAGGGAAAATATGCCCAAATGGAGACAGAGAAGGAAAAGTGCATGTCCTTGTAACAAAGGTCATAAAAAAATACTTCAAATACAGAAATACCAGAAAGCCTAAGATGAAAGAAAAAAGAAGCCTTTTTGCATTCCTGCTTAACTTCTTGCAAGTGTCTGAACTTCCTTGGATGAAATGGCCATGGCAGACATTCACAGCTTAAGGGAAAAACCCGACATAACTGTTTAAGAGTTTACCCAGAGCTGATTACTTTTTTTTCCCTTTAAGCATATTTGAATAACCAGAAGTGATTCAGAGCAATTTCAAAATGCACTTGAATTCCTGATGGAGTTGCTTAAAAGTAAGCTGACTAGAATAGTAAAGGGTCCATTGTTGCTACTAAAACTTGCATTATACCAAAGAAATGATGATTATGTTCTTGGGAAAAAAATGAATGAAAATACTGATGCTGGAGGAAGAACAATATTTGCTCTGTTTTTGTTTTTGAACAAACATTTATTAGGCCTTCAGTGCACGGAGTTGTTGGGGGAGGAGAAAGGGGGAGATGGGATTGTTCTGTCAGAAAAATGTTGTCTAGTCTAGCTCTCTACTAAGCAGACTGAACTACTCTGCAAGTCAACTGGAATTTGCTTATCCCTGTAAGATTTCAACCAATAGCTTACTATTAGTCTTGCTGTGCTGATGTGTCACTTTTTCTTTCCCATTTCATACGGGAGTCTCCACTGTGCTGAGGGAGTGGCATAGCTGTTATCTGCGTCAAACACAAAGTGCTATCAAAAATGCAACCTATGTCAGAAACAGCAGGCAAAGCCAGAGGCGTTTAACCAGCAATTAATTGCCAAAGATCTATGGTGACCAGAGAAACTATTAACCTGAGTTTAGTTTTGAAAGTTTGTATTAGCAGTATTATAGTGCTTAAGCATTTGATTCTGTTTGAAGGCTTTGAAAGGAAGCTTTTTGCACTTTCAGCTTCCTAAAGGCATAAACACTTCCAGAGAGAAACATGTTAGATGCTCATTTGTAAGAAATAAGGATCACTTTAATTACAGGAGTATTTAAAGTGAATTTAAAGTACTTTGCCATGCCCCAAACTGGTATGTATTGCTAGCTTTCAAGAAAAGTCTACTAAAAGGCTTGGTAATTGACTCTTGTCAGGAAAAACACGTTTTTGTAATGTTATTGGACTGGATACACATCACAACCTTGTACAGCAATCTGTGATTGAATTCTCCTGCTTCTGTAAATAAAATGTCAAAGCTCAGTACCCTTCTTTAGAGATGAAGTTATATTTCTGTTATGTTGTTGGTGTTAAAATCAATGAGGACACCATTTTACGCTCTGCTGAACAGCCGGAAACAATAAATGGGAGATATCTCTGTTTTCTTGTAGTAAAGCAGAGCTGATACTGATATTTTATGATTCTTCATCCAGCAAACCCACCTAGAAGATCTGAACCTCAGAGATCTGTGCTCTGGTGGTTGGAAGGTCAAGCTCAGATGTAAAATGTCTCTCCTTTCTCTTGAGTCTGTGTTGCAAGTCTGTGCTGGGCCTGCAGTTTCAAACATGATTTTTTTTGTATTGCAACATTCCTGTTAGATGTTTAATTGCACAGAGATGAAGTGCTGAGACTCAGACATTAAGCAAGGTACCGGTTTTTCCCAGCAAGTTTTTATGGCCGCTGGTGCATATGAATGCACATGTGTTCTAAAGCAACAAGTAGAACAGGTTGAGTCAGACCCATTTCCCATTGGCCTTGACCCACAGAAAGCTGAAGGGAGGGACTGCTGCAGAGCTCCGTGAACTCTTGCCTCCAGAACATTGCTCTGTAGTGCAGTGGGGATGTCCATCCTGATTAGGGATAATTGCCTTTTTGGCAACGATGCCTCAGCCATCTCTTCCTGATCTCTTCCTGCTGCCAAACAGCACTCTGTCATACTCCTTGCTGGCTTTCCACTTCAAGGCATGCAGTGTTTCTTTTCTAACTGTCTGGAATGGATCCATTGGAAAAGTTTGGTTGTGGCTTAGCAAGGGGAATGTGGTTTTGGGTTATGGATGCTAAGCAAAGAATGGGTAGTCTAAGTGAATTCCATAGCTGGCCTCTGGAAAATGGAGGCATGTGTAATGAATTGTCAGAGGTGTTACTGGAATAGAAACAAGCTGTTCCCACTTGAACGTTTGTGTTTTAATTTGCTTGTGTCATCAGGATGAGGCCTGTGTGATCTGATTACGCAAAATTATTTCTGTGACTGATAGGCAGGATAAGTTAATAAGCAATGTTAATAATTTCTCTTACAGGTATGCTGGAATTCTTCTCGGGATCACAAATTCTTTTGCTACTATCCCAGGAATGGTGGGGCCAGTTATTGCCAAGAACCTCACTCATAATGTAAGTCTGTTCACTGGGTTGGTTTTTTTGTTGTTGTTTTTTTTTCCAGTTACTGTATTTTTATCTCCACTGAGTGGTAATTCTGTCTTCAAGTCTGCAGTCATTAAATGAAAGCTAGGATATAAATACAAGTTCATAGAATCATGGAATGGCTTGGGTTGGAAGGGACCTCAAAGATCATCTAGTTCCAACCCCCCTGCTGTGGACAGGGCTGCCAGCCACTAGCTCACTAGATCAAACTGCCCAGGAACCCATCCAGCCTGGCCTTGAACACAGCCAGGGATGGGGCAGCCACAGCTTCTCTGGGCAGCCTGTGGCAGCACCTCACCACTCTCTCAGGGAAGAATTTCTTCCTGATGTCCAACCTAAACCTCCCCTCTTTCAGTTTTAGCCCATTCCCCCTTGTCCTACCATTATCCACCCGTGCAAAAAGTCGGTCCCCCTCCTGCCTGTAAGCCCCTTTCAAGTATTGGAAGGCCGCAATGAGGTCTCCCCGGAGCCTTCTCTTTTCCAAGCTGAACAGTCCCAACTCCCTCAGCCTTTCCTCATAGGAGAGGTGCACTCTTCCGTTGCTGTGGATGATTTTACTCGTAACCTTGATCAGAAAAATAAAGATACAGAGACCTATGTTGGGCTTTAAAATTTTAGTGACTCACTCCTTGTGTTCTCTAGGAGTAAAATGTGCATTTTTATGACATGTCAAGATTCTGTTAAAACTAACCAGACAAGACAGTTGTGGTATTACTGTAGCAAAATAAGACAAGCTCTTTCTTGTGTTCCAGAATTGTTCTCTCACATGAGGTTGTGAGTTGTAAAGTCAGCATTTGTCAGATGAACCAGAAACAAGGTTCAGATGTGTAGTTTTCATAATGCAGCCCTTTGTGCATTGAATGGTGAGGATGTTCTGCGCTGTGGTAGTCTTGCACCTAAATCAAGCAGCGTTAGATCTGACCTCCAAAGTGGCTTAGTCAGACAGAGGGTGATTTAACATGGGGGAAAAAAAAAAAAAAAGAGTGGAAAGTTGTTTCATTACTTTGTAGATCAGCTATTGAATTATTCTAAAGTCTTTTAAGAAAGAAAGGTGTGAGGAGTAAGTTTATTGATACAGATGAACTTTTAGTAATCATTCCTGTCATTTCCTTAAAAATGATATGAAACTAATAGTCAATGCATGAGTCCAAACAAATTAGCTTCTTCCCAGTACTTAGCAAGTGGTGTTTTTGTGGTGTTTTTTTTCCCCCCTCCCTCATCCTAATGCACTGGACTGGTGTTACTCTGTTTTTGTAGTAAGATGATTCACAGGTTACATCATTACATTGGTAATTAAAAAAAAAAAAAAAAAAATTGTTCTAAAAAAAAAATGGTCCTTAAGGCACCTGTCTGTATTGCTTCTTTATCACAACAAACAAACACAGTTTTTTGCTGTCTGGTTTGGGTAAAATTCACCTGTGGCTAAAGATCTTAGGATTCTGGAATAGACACGTTGTAGTCATGAAGAACAACTTGCTGCTTAGCATAGAAGACTTCAGCTCTTGGATCCTCTGACCAGAAAGCAGGGAAATGTTTCCCGTTACGGTAATGTTCTCTGAGAGTCTGCGTAGCCTTCATGCACGTGTGCGTTTAGGTAGGAAGGCTGTGCATCTCAGGTGATCAACTGATCCGGATAGTCTAACGCCCTTCTAGAAGGGTGCCTGTGTAAACTGTGTTGTCAGACTGAAGCTGACTAAACCTATCATTTGTTCTTTTATGTTTATAATGCTCTCACGTCTCTGAAGTCACACTGCGTAGCCTTTATGCTTAAATTGGTGAGGCGTTTACCATCTGCTTTAAAAATACATTTTTCTTGAGTGTGGAGCTGCAAATTGACTGCACTTTTTTTTTTTTTCCCTTTTACAGAATACTGTGGGAGAGTGGCAGACAGTTTTCTATATTGCTGCTTCCATTAATCTATTTGGAGCAATTTTCTTTGCGTTATTTGCAAGTGGAGAAGTTCAGGACTGGGCAATCAGTGGTTATCACTTGCATAGAAACTGAAGGAGACCTTGCAATACCAAAGCCGTGCTGAATCCCAATGTGCTAGAATTATGTGACCAGAAAAGTGCCTTCCCTACTGATGCCTAGGAATCTTCAGAGCTCCTCAGTTTAACTATTTTATCTGTGTATCTTTTGTACTGAAAATCATTTGACAGTGTGTGTGCTATTTCCTAACAAGAAAGTACCTGGATAAAATGAAATAGTTTCATGCTAGAACTTGATATCAAATATAGGATCAGAGACAATGTTTTAAATCAGTATGCTAGGATCCATTTCCTTCCTGTTTTTAATTAATGTTTTCCAAATTAATGTTTAGGCAGATGTTTGCTGATACTGAAATGAGAGGAAAAGCAAAGTGATTATGTAGCACTGTGAAGAAGAATGGCGTGCAAAGAATTGTACCCAAAAAGCAGCATTTTTATTCCAATGACGATATTGATAGGTTTTTGCTGTTCAAAATGCTAGATTTCTAGTTTTATACAATTTTTTGTAAAGCTTTTATTTTGTTAGTGTTTTAATTGGTGTCTAAGGAACGCACACTTGATTTTACTCTATTTTATGCACAGGTTTTCAAATGGAAACATTCCCTGTTTCAAGAATACATCTTCATAATTGATGCAGAGCGAAGAGAAAGTAAAATGTGTGATTGTGACTGACAGAATAAGCCACGTGTTACTGTTCTCTGCGGTGCAGGTGTTTCTAAATAGGCCTTATTTTTATTCAGCTGTGCAAAGAAGAAGCAGCACAACTCTGTACACTGCCTAGATTTAAACCACAGGCGTGAACTAGAAATAGAACATCTACATGTTTACATGAAAATAACTTTCAGTTTGGCAGTTCATTTTTTGTCGGTTAAAATCAATGCAGTGGAATTATTTCTTCTTTCACAGTTATACTTGTTAGCTTGTCAGTGTGAATGCAATAAAATAAGGCCATTGTAGGAAATAAATGAGGAAAATCAGTTCCCTTCTCCAATAGCCTTCTTAGCCAGATGAAGTAGGATAAAAAGAACTAGTGCAATATCCTGATGCTATTAGTCTCCTGTCAGTGTAGAATTTGACACTCAAGAGCATTCTTTGCACGACATACAATTAAATGCCACACACTAGGATTAAATGAAGTCTGAAACAGTGGCCTAGATAAGAACAAATGGCTGAGTAATCTTGTAGTCACAAAGCGAAGGAAAGTTCCTGTGCCAAAGATTCCTGGATTGGAGCAATTAGCTAACAAGGAAAAATCACTGGGCTCTGGGTTTTTCACTTACCACCAGTGCAAAAGAAAAGCCCAGTAGTAACACTGCTCCAGTGGAGCCTACCTTCCTTCATTTCTAGGAAATGGCATCTGCCTTGTCTTTTTAGCTTAAAGAGCCATTTTGTTTTGACCTTCCTTGAAGTGTCATGTTCTCTGATGATGGAACTATGTTTAAATCTGTGTTTGTCTGCAGCATTTCCACAATAAACAGTGTGAAGTTCAGATGAAATTAGTAGTTGTTCAGTGGGAGTATGTTACAGCTATGTTGTATCTTTATACAATAAATGGAACCAATATTTACGTGTGCATCCCTTGTCGAAACTAACCATCTCCCTGAAGTTCAAACACCACCCTCAGACTGAAGTATGCTAAACAAGATTTGTGATGGGATTAAGGGATGGTTAATATTTTCCTGGAAAATGACCTGCTTTGGGAGTTCCTTGTCTAGCTTTACAGGTGAGTGTTATCTTCTCCCTGACACTGTATTAAAAATGGCAACTTTGCTTTGTGTCCACAGAATTTTATACTTTTTAATTTATTAATTTGTTTGTTTATTAAAATCCAGGTTACTGAAAAAGTTATTAAAAAAAAAAAAAGTTTTGGGTATATTTTTTATTTATATAGCAATTTATGCTGGCAAAATATTTTCCCCTAATCCTTTCAGATTGGCTTTCTGGGCTGCAAGCACACACTGCGGGCTCACGTTGAGCTTTTCATCCAACAGTACCCCTGAATCATTTCTACTGCATCCTCATGCTCCTGTTGGCAGAGTCCTCTCAGTCAGTTTCATGTCCATTCAAAAACGGTTCCCATATTCTGTATTTTCAGAAGTGCCTCTGTTCTCAGTTCACCTGTATGACACGGGATCTTGACTAAAAGTAGGCAGGTTCTTGTGGTGACTATTTTTTTTCCTAAAAAAATAAAAAATCAATGATTATTTTTTTGCTGCATTTCTTTAACAGATACACCAGAGTAAGACGGCGTACTCTCCATTCCGTCAAGAACCCTCTAATTAGGAGTCCACCTGGAATGCGGGAATTCATATCAAAAAACAGACACTGCCCATTTCAAAGTAGGAGTTGAATCAGTGCATTGAGAGCGTTTCTTAGTGTTGTCAGGTACTTTTAAATGCATTTTCCTCAATGTCTCCTTCTGACACAGTTTTGCTTGAATATTTCTTGGAGCATTTGGTGCGAAGTTCTGCCAACATTAGTAACAAAGATGGACTAACGCTTAGCGCATGCTCTAGGATATTCTGTTAACAGTGTTGACCTGAGATCTGAACCACAGTCTTTCAGTCTTTCACAGGCTGGAAAAGTGCCTTCATTGCTTTCTTCAGAAAAGGCCACAGAGTAACTGACTGTTTGTTTGTTTGTTTTCAATTCACTCTTCCTTTGTTCTGTTAGTCATGCCTCTTAAAGCCTTAAGCATTACTTTATTTACATAGGCTATTTCAGTGCTAGTCTAGTGAAGGCTTGTGTAACTCTTTGTACCATACAGGGATCTGTGCATGGTGCTGCTCCATCTACATGTTCCTCTGTAACTGGTGACAGCTGTGTTTGCTGGGTAGAAGGGTCATCTGAGTGCATTTCCCAGCAGCTGTGTTCTCCTGTGTTGTATCTTTTCCTGGTTGTTTTTTTTTCTTCAATCACTTACTTATTTGCCAACTTCTCCTCTTCTATTTTCTGAAAATGTTTGATTCCATGATAAATGAACCTTTGAGTCTTCCAATATTTTTAGCATTTGCCAGGAAGGAAAGCTGTAGGTGAGGAAGGCTACACATTACGAAGGCAAGTAAGGCAAAGTCTGTATGGAAGGGCAGTATCTTGTCAGATTGCTTGTAGCTTCTGGAAAAGACAGATATGCTTTTAAATGTTAGGACTTCTGTTTTACATTGTGACCTCAACCATCACAACTACAGCAATGCTATTGTATTTTGAAAGCTGTAATAGTGAGTACTACCTTAAGAGGGGATCCTATTTCTCCTGTGTATCTGTGCTTCAAAAAGCCCAATGTCTGCTCTTAAATCATGTGAGGTGAGAGCAATCAAATCAATCAAAATAAGTCAAAATGGTTCTCTCTCTAATGGTTGTTGGCTGGCCAAACCCTGGTTAGAGACCTACCAGAAAAGATGCTCCAAGTACAAGGGCACTGGGCTGAGTTACACTGAAGAAGAAATGTCTGACGTGGAGCTACGGACAGGATGTGATCTGACATGAATGATTTGGTACTGACATATTTTGCTGTTACTGTGCCCACAGGAGAAACCACCACGCTAGCAGTAGGATATACCAACAGTGAAGCAGGTGGTCCTGAACATATAAAGCGGATCTTGTTGGGGATAAGGATTTAAAGCAATAGTTGGTTAGCCTCATTTCAGTCTCTTTTATTAAAGAACTGTAATGAGCCATTAGTGCATTTGCTTAATCCAAATCAGAGCATGCTTGAGTCAAATCAAAGTTTTCTGTAGATTAGCCTACTTCATGCTTCATTCATCTAACAGTCATTAATATTTCTGCAGGTCTGTATTTAATAGGCCATATGTTTTTAATTCTGAAAAATAGCTTCAGAAAGGGTTCCTTTCTTTCTGTTTTGTGTGATGGTGTGTGTAGTCTGTTGCAGAAGTAATTCTTGCTGTATTTAATGTGAGAGTAAAACAATGGCGTATGTTTATTTGCATTTCTTGCCCTGCACCCAGCACAGCTGCATATAGCCCCAGTAACTGTTTCAGGTCAGGGTGTTAGTTATTAACATTCTGTAATAGCACATAGCCAGAAAAGGAACTGCAAGAAGACACCAGCAATTATTTAAATCCTAGTGGCACAGCAAGCCGGGGTGGGGAGCACAAAGATATAACATAGGATCAAAAAAAAAAACAAAAGGCTGGCATGAGTGAGAATCTGGAGACCCCCAATTAAATCCCCATTGCAACCTTTCTTTCTTCTCCTTCATAAAATTCTTCCTCTGCTGCCATAATAGTGGTTGGTCATAATGTTAAACTAAAACTACATACACATAATTCATTTCCTCGGCACAGAAATAAGTTAGTTTCATCAACTTTCTGTTGTGTAAAACCACTGATCTAATTTAATCTTGGTAATCCCTGAGAAGCTCAGATTTATATCTAGCCAATATAGTTTTCAAGAGTCATAACTCAATCCAGTGAAAATTACATTTCTTTGGGGGGGGGAAGTAATTTCCACATGAAATTTTAACTGTTTGGCTATATTGGTTAAGCAAAACTATCTTGAAAGAGCTGCTTATATTACTTTTGAGAAGTAATTTTCCTTATCCTTTGTAAGTTTCAAAATAAAAATGCTGATTTGATATGATTCCCCCCCCCCAGTAGCATACTTAATAAAATCATAGATTGGCTGAGTTCAGGCCTGGATCTGACAGGCCTGACTGATGAAAACATGAAGACTCAGGTAGCGGAGTGATTAAAAAGAAGATTCAGGTACTGATAGGCGTTTTCAAGTGAATGCAGGTTGACTTTAAAATAATGGCAGCTTTGCTGTTATTGCAACACAATCTGTTCCTGGTTACAGCATACTGCAAGGGAGGGTGCTTGGGAGTTGCCCAGGGCATAGACTGTATTGGCTTTCCACTGCTATTAAGCCAAAATTCTGCTTGCTTTCTCCTTCCTTTAAAGGATAGCCATTTCCTATAGAGTAGAGCTGTGTGAAGAGAGAGAGTAGCATTTTGTAAATTCTAAAGCTTGGAAAAAAAATTAAGAAAAGGATTTTTTTTCTTTTAAATGTGGCATACGGAAGTTTCCATATGGCTATTTCAGAATAGAGAAAATATATATTTTCTGTTCTTTTTCCTAAATTTAAGTTCAAATGTAGGCACTTAATATATTCAGCTCGGCCAGGCTTGGATAATGCCATGTTTTCTGATGGAAAACATGGTTCTGTTGATGTTTCTCTGACTACTTCTTCTGCTGGCCCATTCCAGCAGTAACTGACTAATCACTTTCTGAATCATCTTACTAGCTCTGAAGGCAGAGACAGGTTTTTTGCCAGCTCCCCATCTTTTTCCCGCTCCTTTCTGGTGGCCATCTAGGCCTCAGGGAGAACAAGAAGTGACAAGTGCAGTCTGTATCTACAAGTCTAAACAGTCTCTGCTGAACAGGGGAAAAAAAAAAAGAGCTTTCCATGTGTTCTAAAAAAAGGAAGTTAAACAAGAGTCCTGGAAAAAGCGATAATCTGTCAGCATTTTAGGAAAAGCACAACATCCTAAAAATTGCAGATAGCTTTTGTTACAATGTGATGATATAAAGAGAATCACTGCTGTGGCTGTCCTTAAAAGGACACTGAAATGGAGCATACTTCGCAGCTGAACTCAAGACCTCCTTCTGCCAGTCCCACTGAGCGGTAAGTAGCTCTAATAGTATTCTTTAAGCAAAAATGCTTTAACTGTCTTTCTGAATGAAAAGTGGGGGGTGAGGGGAAGGAGGGCATTTCCTTTAATAACACCAAAAAAAAAGTCTTCTGAACAGTCTTCAAATTGAACTGTATGAAAGCACAAAGTATTGCTATGTGAAATTTGGTTTTGATCTGACTAACTTATGCTTTCAGATTTGCATGCTATGCATGGTCAGTGCATCTGGCATGCTTGTTTTGTTCAGCTGGGAAGTACGTATTAGCTTGAAAGGAAAGAGAGGGTGATGTGTACTGTCCAGTCGAAAGGAAGCAGTAGTGGGTTACTCTACATAGATTACATGGAAAATAAAAGCAAATAGCTGTTATGAAGGAATTATTTGCCAGAGCCTGATTTGCCCTCAGGTCTGTCTCAGTCATTACCTTCTTCATCACTGGCATTCATTTTGCACAGTCAGGTACTGCTTCTGCAGCCAGCAGGCCTGACTGAAGGTCTCAGACTGAAACTGATGAATTTTTTGGAAGTATTCATAACCAGTTCAGTTGTGAGTTGACACATCAGTTGATTAGGAATGGTTAGCCTAATTGTTCATTAGGAATGGAAAAGCCTAATTGTTTGTCCTGAGTGGTTTTGTTGTGAGTGCAATCTCTCTCTTTTCTTTCAGATTTATAGATGTGCATATTTTGGAGTCTACTTCCCATGCAGTTACTTATGTTAATATTTTCTGCTATGAAAATAACTTTGCTCAAGCTTAAAGGCCCTTATGTGAAGAGAATGAGAAACCAGGATATTTGAATTGTCAATAGATATGCTTAGTAATTCTATCAGCTCTCTGCCAAGTGTTGAAAGTTAGAGAAAAGAGGCGAATACAAGATGTTGACAGCAGCAGAGAAGGATCGGATTGTGGAAGAATATCCACACAGGGATAGCAGCGTTAATGTAACATCTCTGTGTGGAGTCACGTTGATGCTGATGGTACCTTAAGCTGCTGCTGAGCACTACGCATCTGCTGAAGTATTTTGCTGAAAAAAGCCAAATCTGTGAAGGAGATGGCATGTGGCAGAGCTGTGTTGTCCTAGCTGGCTGGTGAAGTACGTGTTTCCAGGAACAGAACCCACTGCTCTCTGTCCCAGGCCGAAGCTCTCCCTCCCATGGGAGAGGTGGGTCTGAATTCCTGCAGGTAGATGGTATGTCTCAGCCTGGGCCCACCTCCTATCACAGGATGGGGGGGAGAGACATTAGTGCTTACCACCCTTCGTTAAGAGAAAACAGGGGCAGCTTTTGTTTTGTGGCCGGCCCACCTCTGTCATCCCCAAGAGCTAAGAACAAGGACTGCACGTGATGTCTGTGGAGTCATGAAAGGCTTAAGTAGAAAACAGGGCTACCAAACCAAACAGCTGTGTATTGAGGGTCTGGGTGGCTGCCTGTGTGCAACCAGCACCAGAATGGGGAACCAGAGAGTTTTAAGGTGAAAAATGAACATATATGGGCAGAACTGTCTCTGGAGCTGGGCAGCAGCTGAATTTTTGGCTACTCCAGTCAAAGACTTTGCAAAACACATTCACTCAAGCTTAGGTATAATGTCTATAACTTTGCATACATTGTCTGGATTCAGAGCATCTCCTTGTACAGCAAAAGGAGCCAGGCTGTGAAAATCAATCGATAGCCGTCTTGTTCAGTCAGTCTGAAGAACCTGCTAAAATCACAGCTCCTGAGGCCTGCGATCCTCTCCTCCTAAGGGGTGCTAACATCAAAGAATATTTTTGACCATTGAAATGCCAGCTGTATTAAACAAGTGGTCAAAATGCAAGCAACCACTTTGAATTGCTGAAATTGAATTATAAGTAGCAGCTGGCTTCGCTTCTAACCGAGCACCACATGCTTT
>VXAV01011320.1:219205-239960 GCA_013399715.1 Alectura lathami | reverse complement strand
CGGGCCTTCTGCCCCCTGCGGGCGGCGCTGGTGAGGGCGGCGGGATGGGGCGGCCGTGGCCAGCCGGCGGTAACCGGGATCGTTTCTGGAACTTTCAGGTGTAGCTTCTCTTTCACCGGAAGAAAGAACCTCACGAACATCCAAGATGGGAAAGGAGAAGACCCACATCAACATCGTCGTCATCGGCCACGTCGATTCTGGCAAGTCCACTACCACCGGCCACCTCATCTACAAGTGTGGTGGCATCGACAAGAGGACCATCGAGAAGTTTGAGAAGGAGGCCGCTGAGGTCTGTGGGGTCACAGCCAGCAGCGTTCCGGGGGCGCGTGGGTGAACAGGGAGGTTTGGGTGGAGGACAGAGTAAACTGCAAAATCCTTCTTGGCCTGAAGGAGGCAGTTCAGTCGAGGCTGTCCCTGTAGTTAAAAGGTGCTAAAGCATGGCATTTATGTTAGGTGAAGATAAAGTTGTGAAGTGCAGAAGGGGGGAAAAGAACCTAAATCTACATTTATATGCATGGAATCAGAACTCAAGTGGAGTTCCAGCTTCAGCCTCGGCCTACGTTTAGTTGAAGATGAAATAAAAGCGGCTGTGATGATGAGGTTTATCTTCACATGATGAAGTTACAGGCTCTGTCTCTTGAATCTGTGGAAAGTAATGAAACTTCTGGTGGTTTTGTCTAATAACAAAATAGCTCCTCATAAGCACATCACAGTGAAATGCAAGGAATGCTAGGCCGCACGGCTGTTAGAATGCGAACTAGGGCAGGGATGACACTGGTAAGAGCTAAAATTTGTAGGGGACACTTGATAGTAGTGCTTAGCCTTCAGAGGGATGTGGTGAAGATGTGTTAGAGCAATTAACAAGCTGTCGGGAGGGCCAAACTGTCAACAGGTGAAATAACAGAAAGCAGATGGCATCTCTCGCTGGTGGTGCCAAGTGTATCTAGGGCAGAGTTTTACAAGCAACATCTTCCAGTATAAGTCACTTACTATTCATAGCCTTTGCCATTACCCCAGTGCATAGTTCAGTCTCTCTGAAATAAATGGAAATAGATATAAAAATATTCTTGCTTTTTAAACACATAGATGGGCAAAGGTTCCTTCAAATACGCCTGGGTCTTGGACAAGCTGAAAGCCGAGCGTGAGCGTGGTATCACTATTGATATTTCCCTGTGGAAATTCGAAACTAGCAAGTACTATGTCACCATCATCGATGCTCCTGGCCACAGAGACTTCATCAAGAACATGATCACTGGAACTTCTCAGGTACGGAAATTGCTCCAAGGGTGCGGGGATTTGGGCAGGCTGGTCCTTGGTTGGTTTCCTGTGGGGGAGTACCTCCCATGCTTGGCAGGTGTGGAGGCTTTATAACGAGGGGTTTTTCCTTTCCAAAGGCTGACTGTGCTGTCCTGATCGTTGCGGCTGGCGTTGGTGAGTTCGAGGCCGGTATTTCCAAGAACGGGCAGACCCGTGAGCATGCTCTTCTGGCCTACACCCTGGGTGTGAAACAGCTGATCGTTGGTGTTAACAAGATGGATTCCACTGAGCCACCTTACAGCCAGAAGAGATACGAAGAGATTGTCAAAGAAGTCAGCACTTACATCAAGAAAATTGGCTACAACCCAGACACTGTAGCTTTTGTGCCAATCTCTGGTTGGAACGGAGACAACATGCTGGAGCCTAGCTCTAACGTAGGTTTCACATTTCTTTATGTTGAGAAATTAAACTAGCAGGACCATTGAGATAAATAACGCGTAGGTGGCTGCATGTTTCCTCAGTAGTGAAAGTGTTGAGGTCAAAATCAAATCCCAGCACTTGAGGAAATTCTCGCTCTGCGGTGATACGCCGAGGCACTGCTGTGGAGGAGAGGCACCACTTCCTAGCCTCATGCCATTGAGGTGGGCAGCGGACTGATGCTTGGGCTGTGTTTGTTACAGATGCCCTGGTTCAAGGGATGGAAGGTTACCCGGAAGGATGGCAATGCCAGTGGAACCACCCTTCTGGAAGCCCTGGACTGCATCCTGCCACCCACTCGTCCAACTGACAAACCTCTGCGCCTGCCTCTCCAGGATGTCTACAAGATTGGCGGTATGTGTTCGTTGTAATGCTGCTCCCTTGACAGCAGCAGCCAATATTGGTGACAGAATTGCAGTTTTTTGCCTGGAAACTGGGAGGTATAAAGTTGTTGCTTGAAATGTTTTTTTGCCTTGTCCATAAGGGCAGAATTTCTGAAGTCACTTCTCTTTCGCAGGCATTGGTACTGTACCCGTTGGCCGTGTGGAAACCGGTGTCCTGAAGCCAGGCATGGTGGTTACATTTGCTCCTGTCAACGTTACAACTGAAGTAAAATCTGTTGAGATGCACCATGAAGCCCTGAGCGAAGCCCTGCCTGGTGACAATGTTGGCTTCAATGTTAAGAACGTGTCTGTGAAAGATGTCCGCCGTGGCAACGTCGCTGGTGACAGCAAGAACGACCCTCCAATGGAAGCTGCTGGCTTCACTGCGCAGGTGAGTTCTGCAGCTGTGGGAGGATGTTAGAAATGCAGGTCTGGATTTTGGAATGCTTCCCAGCTGGCACAGGTTCGTGTTCTGAAATACGGTTTGCTTCAAAGCAAGTGGAAGCTGTGGCTTTGTCACAGGCTCTGACCAGTGTGCAGGGAGCTCTTCAGAATTATCCTGCTGTTAACTTACTTTCTTGCGTTTCTAGGTTATTATCCTGAACCACCCTGGCCAAATCAGTGCTGGTTATGCCCCTGTGCTGGATTGCCATACTGCTCACATTGCTTGCAAGTTTGCTGAGCTCAAAGAGAAGATCGATCGTCGTTCTGGCAAGAAGCTGGAGGATGGCCCTAAATTCCTGAAATCCGGAGATGCTGCCATTGTTGATATGATTCCTGGCAAGCCGATGTGTGTTGAGAGCTTCTCCGATTATCCTCCTCTGGGTAAGGCATCTTCTCAAGGTGCTTAATGCTGATCTCTGGAAAAGACTCTCCTTGGGTAGCCCTAGTATTGGGGCTTAGTCTTCTGTAAAATAAAAGCTCTGAATTCAACTGGAACTTCAAAACAGAACCAAAACTTCAGTGGGACGAGGGACATTTCCTATTCCAGGAGCTGAACCTTAGTCTGGTCCCAGTCATGAGCAAAAGCTGCTTGTGCAGCCAGTGCTGTGTCTTGTTCCAGTGCTGGGGGGTAGCTGGGGGGCCCATAGCACTGGATAGAAGTCACAAACCACGTTTCTGCTTTCAGGTCGTTTCGCTGTGCGTGACATGAGGCAGACGGTTGCTGTCGGTGTCATCAAGGCAGTTGACAAGAAGGCTGGTGGAGCTGGCAAGGTCACAAAGTCTGCCCAGAAGGCCCAGAAGGCTAAATGAAAATTCTGTACGTCAGCTGCCACCTCAGTCGCAACCAGTGGTGGAAGAACGGTCTCAGAACTGTTTGTCTCAATTGGCCATTTAAGTTTAATAGTAAAAGACTGGTTAATGATTACAATGCATCGTAAAAGCTTCAGAAGGAAAGGAATGTTTGTGGACCATTTGTTTCGTGGCAGTTTAAGTTATTAGTCTTTAAAATCGATAAATTTTTTAAAATGGAAACTGACCAAAAATCTGTCACAGAATTTGAGACCATTAAAACAAAGTTCAATGCTGCGTCTCTGTGTTCTTTGGGTTAATGTTAACTTGCTAGAGAAACCTACCTGTAGGCTTTGTGGGATAAGGAAAGATGAGCACCAGACCTGTATGCCCAGAAGTCATAAAGCAAAGAACTCAGTTCTTTTTCTTCCTGAAGTTCAGCTGAAGATTCATTTTCAGCTGTACCCAAGGCTTGAAAGCTTCACTTCTGCAGTGCTTTCTCCTCTTAAACATCATTTCTAGACTGGATAGCACAAATGCCAGGTAACAGCTATGCTCTTTGTGCATTTTGTGATGCATTGAGTAAACATAGAACAAGCCAAGAAAACATGGCTGAGGAAATAACATGAACAAATGGCCTTGATGAAATAGCATCAGCAGTGAAATTGCGTTAGGTTTCCCATTAGTGTTATGCACACCTGTTTTAATTGTGACTAGAAGTGGTGTTTTTCCTTGGTTTCAAGGTTAAATGTGTGAGTCTGGTTTTCAGTGCACTGCAGAACATACCATGGCAAAATTGAATGCTTTCAGGAGTCAGGCAGTCTCGGCAGGACCCACATTACAGTATCGTGCTCAGTTCTTCAAAAACAGGGCTGAGGAACTGGCAGGTACTTTGCTGCCTTCCAGCAGGGTGGTGTTCGTCCTGTTGGATGGCTTTGAATTTGGGGACAAATAGTGTGTGCTATGTATGAGGAACATACTGGTGTATTTCTGAGAGCGGTGAGATCAGAGCACAGTGGTCATGACAGTACCAAGTGCCATGGCATGACCTGCTGTCAGCTTAACAGGAGGGATCCGAAGCTTTGGGTTAGTCACTGGAAGCGGAACTGGGTAACGAGCGAACAGGAGATCACTGATAGCTGCTTGCCCAGTAACCGGAGTTCATAGCTGGTGTTTCTTACACCCCAGTGTGGTGAAGTGATGGTTCCAAAATGAGATTGAGGACCTGCTCTGAATGCAAAATGTAGGCCAGCAGTTGGTGGATGATCGGACGATGCAGTTATTCCACTAGCTGTTAACGTGGTCCCCCCAGCACCCCCACATAACCTTGAAAAGAATTCACTGTCTTTGAAGGATTGCTCTTCTGTGGCACCAGTATGTTCCAGAGAAACAGATCTGTTCCTGCTGTGTTGTTCTGATGTTTGTTCTCTTTAGCTGTGTGCCTGCTCTACATGCGCCTGTACTGCTTGGATAATCCTGAACTACCATTACTTCTTTCTGTGCTTTCTGCTTGTTTGGTTGATCTCTGCTCCTTTTTGGCTCACCTTCTGTTTCTTGGGGCAGAAAAGGCTTGGAGCATTATATACCATTTTGAACATACAGGTGTAGTAACTGCAGTTGGAAGCAAGGGCTGGAGCTCTTGCATCTCTGTAGAAGATGCTGGAATGTAGTAGAGGATTCTTGTGGCAGTGGTTCGGTTCTGCTTCTGAAGGTTTGTTAGCGTCCTCGAGTATTTAACAGAGCTGAGGCAGATGTACTGCTGCCATAATAAAGCTGAAGTATCTTGCCAAATCTTTGCCTTTTTTTTTTTTTTTTTTTCCCCTGTTAAATGGACTCTTTCACAAGGCTTTGCTCAAACTGCTTCAGCAAAGCAGAAATTTCTAACTGGGCCGAAACGCAGCTTTGGCACCATTGTAGCTCTAGCCCAGCTGCGTGTCGGATTTCCTACGCATTCCTGCTGCCAGGCCTAACGAGTCCGTGAAGGACGGCGGGATGCTTGCTTTGGCTGGCGTGGGCTGGCTGTGCAATACCAGCCCTTCTGTTCGCAGCTCCTCTGCGTTCTTCGGGCAGTCTTGTCTTGAGCTGGGTGTACTTGCTCAGTTGCAGTTTGGAAACCAGCTTGTAGGAAGTGACTGGTTCACACTGAAGCCTTAAGGCAAAATAAGGTTTGAAAAAAGCATCGAGCATTTGAAGCGTCTGCAAACCCAAGCAGCAGCAGCAGCTGAAGGGAGGGCAGCAATAAAGACAGGCAGCACTGCAGCTCACTGAAGCTCTTCAGCTGGTTCTTCTGTAGATCGTAACAACTGCAAAACGTGGCAACGGCAGAGGCTGCTTCGTATTAAAAGAGCCCAGCTGGTCAGGCACTAAAGCTGGCCAAGAAACCCCTCAGAAGCAATGTTGTCATTTAGGGGAAGGGGTTCTGACTCCCTAAGAGAAAGGAACGTTTTAAGCCTAGAGGAACAGGCAGAACTGCAGCTAGCAACATTGTGCAGAATTAACACAAGTAAATGCTCATGAATGCTGTGCCTGTGATACTATCAGGAGCTTCCAAGAATTAAGCCTCAATTTTACACCAATTCTGTTTTTTTTTTTTTTGTCTGTTGTAGACTAGGTTTGCTTTCTGTGCACTAACAAAATGCCATGTCAATTCTTTTATTAACCCTTGACTACCTGGGGAAATTGTTAGACTTTTGTAACAATGCTTGGAAATGAGAACTACTTTGGTCAAACTTTTAATAAATGTCAATAGTTGAGAACTGTATTTGTACTGTCTGCTTTTGCTTTTTTACCTTTAAGTGACTCTGTCAGCCATCCTCAGCTCATTCCCTACTGCCCTATAATGCTAGGGCTGTTCACACACAAGTGTTGGAAGTGCACTGAAGTAAATGGGGAGGTTGCTAGTGGAATGTAGAAGACTGGCGATAGTGTTAACTTTATTGCTGAGTTTTATTGCTGATGGTGGCAATGGGGCGCTGGAAGATTGAAAATAATTTCCTTTCTACTTGATGATGCATGCTGTAGCATTCTGGAGAGCTTTTGGTACACATAAATATTCCAAAACCATCCTGAAATACTCCAAAAACATATGTGGCTAGGGACTGAGGGACTTGGATACAACAAAGGCTTGTCTGCATAGAGAAGTAGAGCAGCACAGTCATTCCAGCTGTAGCCAAGAAACTTCCTGCTTGGGGTTGTTTCCCTAGGTGAGTAGGGACAGTGACAAGCTCTCTCTTGGTCAGATTACTGATTATTTCTCTAAAATGCAGATGTTTAGATTTGGTTATGGGGGGGGAAAAAAAAAAAAAGGGCAATATCCTTTTCCTTATCAGTGCTAGGTGTTTCAATGCCTTTTTAAGAGCAGCATTAATTTGGTCTGGATGACAAGCACAGCCCATCTGCGTTTCATTTATATTAGATTAAAGTTTCGGTGGGGCCTGGGAGGGCAGGGAGGAGGCTCTTTGTTGGGCTGGCTAGCCCCTGCCTCCCCAGCAGCACTCTGCTGCAGTGGTTTGGGCTTCACAAAGTACAACTCTGAACCCTTCATTCTCATTTTCACTGGTCCCCAAAGTAGCTGGGCTTAGGAGCCTTACTTGCTGTGAAGGATGGAGGCTGAACCTTTCTTAGTTACTTTTTTAAAACCCTCTTTGCAGGCCAGGGTCTATTTGCACACTTGCACTGCTGCCAGCCTTGGATGAGTGTGAGAGGGACCATGCTAGAGGATGAAGATCAAGTCAAAAAAGTGTTGGGCAGCCCAGAATAGATTCTGCTGTGAGCTATGTGCTTCCCTCAAAACAATGCCTTTCCTTTCCCCTTGGCTACCTTTACGAAGGTGGCTGCTGAACTTCTGACTGTTTCTTTAACATCCTTTGCGAGGTCTTGCTCAGCCTGACTGCTCGCACATCTGTTTATCTTTTACTCCTGGATCTAAAACAGAGATTCCTCTGCTGATCAACCTGTCATTTTTTCCCCAGCCCATATATGGTCAGCGCTTCTCTCTCTAAGCTGCTTCTCAACCTGGCTGCTACATCCAAAGCTGCTTCTTACCACATTTTTTCCCTCTCTCTTCAGTGCAAATTCCTATCAGTACTAATACCTCTATGAGAATCCGGACCTTCTTTATTTGCAAGTCCTCAAACTCTTCATGTTCCCTGACTGCACCAAATAATTATTTCTGTCAAGGAATTTAGCCTTCTGCCACTGCAAACCCTAAACAATAGCCAAATCATAAACGGAATGGAAGAACAAACAGTATTAAAAGTGACCATGGAAAATAACCTTGGACTGAATTATCGTTTCTCCTGTAATGCTCCTGCTGCTTACCAGGGGGGAGGCTGAATGTGCTTCACTTCAGGACAAAGGCAGCATCTGGGGCGCAAAGCTAAAGGAAAACCTGGTGGATGGAAAAAAAGATATCAGTTACCAAAAGACTGTGGCTGTGGTGTTTTTAGGCTTTTCTGCATCCTCTTTCTCATAAATCAATTACATCAGTCTCCTTTCCTTTTTTTTTTTTTTTTTTTTAATGTTTACTTTCCCTGGCTATATATTGATAATTCTTTAATCCTTCATGCTTCAAACATTTACACAACATAAACCTGCCAGCTTTTCTGCACTGGTGAGGTAACAGCTGTGCTTGTATTTTCCTCAAAAGCTGCTGGATGAAGTACTCAAGAGCTCTGAGGGTGGACAGGAGAGCAGCTGCCCTGTGGGGTGTCTCTCAGTGAGTGAGACTTCAGTGTAAACACCACAAAGTCCCACTCCCAGCACAGGGTCTCCCATGTTTTGCAGTTCTGAATTTGTTCAGTTTTTGTTTAAAACCCTCTTTCCTTTCTTTTTTTTTTTTTTTTTCCCCCCTCCACTTGAAGGGCCAAATGCATGCTTTCAAATATGCTGTAGAAACAGATTTGCCCTCACTGTGCCCATGTGGTTACTTAGGAAAGGATCCTCCCTCTCCTGAGCAAAGTAGTCCAGCAAACTGGACCCAGCAAGCAGGAGCTCTTGCTGGGTGAGGCCCAGCGCACGCCGGTTGGCTGGTTAAGGAGCTGCTTTTGTCTGCTGCAGTCACTGGGAATAACTGGAGCCAGCTCACCCCTGAGTTTGGGTCCTGTCAGCAGCAGTCACGCTCACCTTTTCCTTTTTGGCCCACTGAAATCTAAGTTAATTCAACACAAACTGGAAGAGCTGCAGAGAAGCCCATTTCCCCACCCCCAGGGCCCTGTTACGCAGCCCAGTGCCAAGCCGCACCATGAGGCCAGGCGGCCTTCCCCTACAGGAGGGCTGCTGTTGCAGTGCTGACAATTCATGGGATCATGGAATGGCTTGGGTTGGGAGGGACCTTAGAGCCCACCCAGCCCCAACCCCTGCCGTGGGCTGGCTGCCACCCACTGGGTCAGGCTGCCCAGGGCCCGCCCAGCCTGGCCTTGAGCACCTCCAGGGATGGGGCACCCACAGCTTCTCTGGGCAGCCTGTGCCAGGGCCTCACCGCCCTCTGAATAAAGAATTTCCTCCTCATAGCTAACCTGAATCTCCCCTCTTTTAGTTTAAAACCATTCCCCTTGCTGTATCACTATGCTCCCTGATAATAGAGTCCCTTCCTGCCTTTCCTGTAGGCCCCATTTAGGTACTTACTGGAAGGCCGCAATGAGGTCTCCCGGAGCTTTCTCCAGGCTGAACAAGACCAGCTCCCTCAGCCTTTCTTTTAGGAGAGGTGCTCGAGCCCTCTGAGCATCCTTGTGGCTGCCTCTGGCCCTTCTCCAACAGCTCCAGGACTTTCTTGTGCTAGGGGTCCAAAAGCAGAACACATTAATTTATATTTAAAAGAAATGTTCTGATTCTGCTCATCTGCAGCCACTTAGGCACATCTTAAGCAAAGTCTCATTTTTTTTTCTTTGCTATAGATATGTGTGTGTGTATATACACATGTACATATACATTATATACAATTTTTACATATACATGTATAATCTGGTTATGTGACAACTTTTTAAAAATTACTGTTATTATTAGCTATTGAAAAGAGTTCATTTAGGACTTCTTAAAAATCTGCAGTTACTGTTTGGAAGCTGGACTCTGAGCTAGTTCCTTTGTAAACAGGGGGGAAATAACAAACAGCTTAAGTAAATACTTCGTTTTATAAGCTGGACTGTGGCTTTGCTAAGAGGACACAAGTATTTTGGAGGAAGAAATGCAGGCTTGTTTGGCGTTAAAATTGTGTCTGTATAAAACAAACAAGCTTTTAAATAGCCTTTTCCAGAGGAAAAAAAAAGTAGATGAATTTAAATGTAATTCTAGGTTTGCTGCTACTTTTATTTCTAGTAATAATAACCAGTGTTGTGTAGTCTGCCTACAGAGTGCATTTATGGAGAGCAGCACTGACTCTGGAGAAGGAACGGGGATGTAAGGCGAAAGGAAATGGCAAATCTGAATGAGCAGAGCTCCTCTGCTCTGCCACAGCCACTTCTTTGCTAGGTTAACTCCTACAGCTCACTTTGAGGCAGGAATCCCTGGAATTCCACCATTACCAGCACAGCTGAATGGTCCGAGCCAGGTGCGCAGCGTGACATGGCCCACTGGGGTCAGCCCCTGCCACCCACCTGCACCCGGGGCAGCCACCGAGCTGACAGCGAGGACCAAAGTCCTGCTGGGTGCTGCGGGACAAGGACAGAACCTGCCTGAAGTGCCCAGCTCAGCAGCAGTAGCCGCAGAGGCCTCGCTTCTCTCAGCTCCAAAAGCCCCACGTGCCTGTGACACTGCCACGCACAGCGGTTTTCAAGTTAGGCCGCATAAAATCTGCAACCGAGGTGACTTGTCACAAGCCTGTTGTCAGCTCTGTTTGCTGCTCACTGCTCTGTAAGCCACGGGGGGAGCTCATTTCCCATCTGGCTCCATGCCTGCTTCTCAGTCAACCACATCGAGCTTTAATTTGCTTGGAACAAGAACAGGGTGTGCTTATCAGCCAGTCCCCAGCAGTGCCTGAAAACATGCCTCCTGGGGCTGCTGCGGGGATGTGCAGAAGCTGCCAGAAATGAAAGCCATCGCCCTTCACCACGGCATCAGCCCGCACTGAACCGTGGTCCTCTGGGGCGCGCCCTGCAGCCTGCTCCTGGTGCCTCTGCAGACCCAACACCACAGCAGGGAGAAACTAGCACTGCAGGGACGCGGATGGGGAAGCTGACATGTCCGAGTCTGTGGTTTGCAACTGAGCACCCAGGGAGACATCACGGCCTGCCAAAACATCTAGGCTTACGTGTGCCAGGAGGTGAAGGAGTTGCAGCCTCCAGCTTTTAGGCTATGGTATTTGCCACTGCTGGACCCTCCAGCACAGAGGGCAAGGTCCAGGCTGCACATTTGGTCACTACATGACCGTGACTAGGGAGTCAGAAAGCCCCTGATGGGGAGCCACATCCGTCACCTGCCTCCTCCCTCAGACCCACACATGCAGGGTTAAGCCTGTGCAGCAGCTTACAAAGACAACAAAAAGAAAAGCATTGCTTTGTGTTGTTTTTTCTTTTTTTTTTTTTTTCTCTAAAGCACTCCTGTGACAAAACCAACAGAAGATGAAGAATCAACCCGTCCTTTTTATTTTTTTTTCTTGTCCATTTTGTAATAGCCACTGCAATGTAAGTCTCCCACTTTCTTAATGTCAGCCACCACTTTCAGCACAAGAGAGGAAAGATGTATTCTGTTTCTCACCAGCCTTGTGGAGCCATGAAGAAGTGCAAGAAGCACCCAGAAGCACATTGAGCACCTACCCAGCGGAGGCAGCAGCTCCTAGCAGACAGTAGATTCCTCCTACAGCTGCTAAGCTGATGGTCTGGAGATGTTCGTCACTGATTGGAGGAGCACAGCCAGGAGGTGGAAGTAATCAAGCAGGAAAACTCCTGAGCATCTAAAACAAATGCAGGTGAAGATCATTACTTACACCAGGGCAGGGGGGTGCTCAGCTGGGGGACACTGCTGCACTTGCTGGGGCCAGCAAAGTGGGGCACTCAGGAGAGCCATTTTCACAGCCACTGCTGCTCCAGTGCAGCTACTGCAGCAGCTGTGTGACCACTGAAGATTGGGTGGTAAAATCCTGGAGCGTCTCCCGGCATCATACAGCTTCCTATTTTTCTCTTGGTCTCATCTTCCAGGCAAAAATAAAGAAAAGATGCAGAAACTGGGCAGGAGACATTCAAGTAGTGTGTAAAATGAAAGCTAGAATAGGAAAGGAAGCC
The DNA here is from genome assembly GCA_013399715.1 of Alectura lathami. Classification (NCBI taxonomy): domain Eukaryota; kingdom Metazoa; phylum Chordata; class Aves; order Galliformes; family Megapodiidae; genus Alectura; species Alectura lathami. The sequence goes on along the minus strand of VXAV01011320.1, from coordinate 228,397 downwards.
AAGAGGTGCCTTGAAAGTATGGTGCAAGGTAAGATGGTAGAGATATGAGGAAATCTGGCTTAGCAAACATTGGTGATCACTAAGCCTGTGTTCTACAGGAGAGAAGAAAAGAGAATCCCATTGAAGGAAGGAACAAAGACCCTTGGTATGTGCAAATGAGCTAGGTCAACCTCAGGCATTCTGCCCTCCCTCGACTCAGAACAGACCACAGGAGTACAAAGTGCAATTGACCACAGCACAGCCTAGGGAAAGCAGACAGACATCAGCATTAAGGACAAGCTCCTCTGGTGCTGCCCTTCCCACCCTGCCAAGCTCAGCAAGACCACATGACCCGCGGGGCTGCAAGCTCACTTTTGTCTTCACGTGAAAACCAAACCTCACGCCTTGCAACAGACCCCCAGCGGTCAGTTAGCAAGCAGATGGCACACTGTCTGCACCTTGCCTGCCCACGCTGTTTACTGCAAGCTATTCAGCCTTTCTGCACCTGGTTTAGGAAACAAATGGAACTGCTTGCTTACACCCGTGCTTTCATTTAGTGTTAAGTCTTCTCAAGAAGTGTTCAACAAGCATGTTACAGCAAGCCCTACGTATATCAAACAACCAATGCCTGAGAGCAGCCAGTCCTCAAACTCTGCACACAGCAGCAAATACGGACATCATTAACTCCCCCGTCTTAGCAAGGCAGGTTACCAGCGGCCAAAGACACACTTCATGCTTTAACAGAGAACAGTTGTTATAGAAGATTTGGGAAACAATGCACTTCCAGCTTCAGTTTTCCCCCAAAGTTAACTATCTCCGCCTTTCCAACTCTTATACCATAGCTGTGCATTATCAAACTGCTAAAGAAATTCAAACCCCCCTCCTTCTCCTCCTTTTGTGTTAGTGGAATCAACCTTTGATTCGCACTGGTGCGTGCAAGAGCAGAACCAAGGCTGTGTACCATAGAAATAAGTTTAGCACTAAGAAGAATTGTTTGCCTTTGTCACAGGACGCGAAGAGCTTGCTGTTAAAGACTTACATGAATGGAAGCAAGGTTCTGTCAACTGTTAACAAGAACTGTGAAATAGTCGTGCAGTTTTGAGACTGCACAATCTTTTCAGAAGTGAGAGGCTGAAAATGTCAATAGAGCTTACTTCCTACTCTGTAAAAAACAGATCTAAGTTTTCACAGGCGTGGGTCCACCAAAAATGAACAAGATGCAAAGACAACACATTGAACCAAGCAGGAAACATTCTGGATCAGCAACTCAGCTGGCTTGGACAGGCAGAGAAGCCAGGGAACCAGTCAGGGCTTCTCTGGGCTCCCACAGCCAGAATTTCAAGAACACCAAACCTCAAGGCTGAGTTATACCACAGAAGGTGCAATTGCCTTCCTTATGCTAAACTCAAGGCTTACACGGCTAAAATAATTGAGCCAACAAAGCTGAAAACAGGCCATAAAGGGGCAGTCACATGGCTTTTCTGAGCCATTCTGACATAAAGACTGACGCACAGATCTTTTGCCTAAAGCTGTTCCATACAGGCAGCGGCTGGTGACGGGGAATTGCATTTAGGAGGGCAGATGATTCCCCAAACAAATCTCTTAGCTCTGCCCACACTCCTGCTGCATGACAGGATCTCTGTCAACAAAAAGGATTTGTTCCGACTCCTTTCCCTGGACAGAAAAAGAACCACTCATGCAGAGCAAATAGACAGAGAACAGTCCCGAACATAATTTCAGAATGACAGCTGTGTTTAACTCCCACAGAACTTGCTCCCAACCCTGTCTGCCCAGTCAGTTCTGAGGATGCTGAGAACTGAGAACGAAACGAGGTGTGTTTGAACAGCAGTACCCCGCTGGATTATTTCAACCAAGAACACCTAGCCTCCGAGAGACCACTGCTAGATCAGACAAGGGTTCAGCATCAGTTTAGTGTTTCTCCATGGCACATGACAAACTGACTGCCCAAAATGTGTCACATTCAGATGCAAATTGTATTACTGTCAGTTGCAGGAGCAGTGCCGATGAGAAGTCATTGGTCCCCCTTCCCGGAGCTGCAGCACGGCAGCCTGTCAGTCAGCCTGGAGCCCCAGCTCCATCCAGCACAGGCCCATGGCAAGCCCCTCCCCCAGCACCCCAGGCCTAGGCAGACAGTCTCACTCCAGCTGCCTTCACCAGCTCTGTAGCAAACCTTGCAGCACCTCTATACCTTATCTGTGTGTGTCAACTGTGACCCCATGAATGACTGGAGCTCTACAGAAAGTAACTGCAAGCTCAGAGACAATTTCCAGTTTGCTAAGCAACAACCAAGCTCTTCAGCAAGTTTCAAGACAAGCTTTATTTATTTTAAGGAAAATAAAGACAAAAAAAAAACCATTAACAGTGTTTACATTCACTCGCCTCCTACATAAATTCTACGTTTGTGTGGCACACACTTTTACAGCCCAGAGTTTTCAGTTGGCCAGCACCACACTAACCCATTAGACAGCAGCCACTGCACAGCTATGAACACCAGTGCTGAAGTCAGAGCACTCTCCTGATCAAATCCTCTTGTGCTAACGTGCGTTCAGCACGGTAACAATTTTTACCCATTTCAAAGAGCAAAAACACAGACCTTCCCAAGATGCTTTACAGCAGATTTTGACTAGCTGACATCTGCTGAACAAGTGAACTCCTGAGTCTTCTTGGCTCCAGCCAACATCGTTCTCATCTGCGAAGAGGCTCAGGTGAGCGCAGTGAGCGCAGGTGATCCTGCCACGTACTTCAGCACGAGAGGTACACTTCTCTACAAAGACCTTTTAACAGAAGTGCTCTCCAGCTCCTCTTCAGAAAGCTCTGCTGAAATCTGTGTTTGGGAAGTTGCTTTCTCTGAGTACATTTTCCCTGGCAAATACTTGCCAGTCTGAGGAAAAGCTTTTTGCTTCTCTGTCTTCTGGTGACTGTTTTTGACAAATCTCAGCAGGTTCACAATAGCAGCTGGTGTAATTCCAGGGATGCGGCTGACTGCACCAATCTGCAAATAGAAACAGAGACAAGTTAACCTAAACCACACCTAGACTCTGAAGCTAGTGAGAAATGAGATCGAAACCTGTGGGTACTCCCTTCCCCAACCCCCTCTAGCCCTCCATGTCCCTTGGCAGGACACAGAAGGGGCTCCACTGCTGTTCAGCCTCACTGTGGCCCAGTATCTTACCGTCTGGGGACGGTTAGAGCTCAGTTTCTCCCGCACCTCCGTTGACAGGGATGCATCAATAGCAAAGTAATCCAGGTCCTCTGGCAGTCGGAGGGCCTCATCGCGTCGCACCTCTTCCATTTCCTGCTGTTGATTGAGTACGCACCACTCATACACAGCTGTGATGGAGGATCAGGGAAACAAGAGGACCAGGGGCAGATGTTTGTGTTAAAAAGCCACTTCAGAAATTCTTGGAAGCAGAATGGACAACTCCACCAAGATAATCAAAACATCTGAGGAAGCGTCCATCCTCACGGGTTAAGGAGCCTAATTCATATCAGTACTTTGGAAGAAATCATACCTTTTAATTTGGTACATCAATTAAGATACACAGATTGGCTTTTCCTCCTTTTCTAGGAAAGGATGTTCTATTTGACAGAGCAGTGAAGAAGAAAAACCCAGGAGTCAATACAAATAACTGATCTCACTCCACAAAGTGAAACACAGGTGCTCGAACATGACTGTGGCCTACGGTAATACACGCATTTTCTGGTAACAGTGCCTCACTTCACTGAGCAGCAACATAGCATGGTGAAATACACAGGAACGACAGGGCTGGCTCTCCCCGTTCTGAACAAACCCTAGCAGATCATAACTCTTGTACTCTACCTTCTATTTTCAGCCTCTCTGACAGTTCCCTCCATCGAGCAAGCTCTCTCAGGGGCTCTGGGATAGCCCTTGCCAGCATCTCCATGTTGGTCTCTGGATACTGAAGGATGTCAAAGGCACTGTGGGGAACATGAGTAAGTTTTTATGGTAAGGAGAACTGTTATCTGCATCAGAGAGAGCAACTCCTGTTCCCAGCTCAAACTCTTAAAGGTGAGGCTGGCACAGCACAGACCAGAACAACTGCAGAGCCAGGCACACCTCCCTGCTATCTCCTCTCAACACAGAGAAGAACAGTTCAGCTCTTAATGTGGGGACTTTTTCAGAAAAAATGAACAAGACAGAAGAAAGAAAGTATGCATGTTAAGGAGAACCATTCAAACAGATGGAGTCAGTGAGGTCTTAGTCAAAACAACAGAAAAGATAAGGTGAGATAGAGAATGAGTAAGGTAAGCAGGGGCCATTGTATCCAAGAGCAGCTACCATCTGACACTGCCCTGAAATACAGTGCTGCTTTATCCAGCTTTCAGCAAAGTCACAACCCACAGCATAGCTGTTACCATTTGGTGACACGCCCAGTGCATACAGCAGCACTGACTGAGCTAGCAGTGCTCTCTTCAGGAGGCTAAGTCAGTGCCAGCACAGGTAGCAAAGAAAAAAACCCAATGTCATGCTTCTTCTATAGGCAAAGATCAGGTGTGAGCCCCTGGAAGGTGACAAAGTTGGAATCATGGAGTACTGACAGCTCCAGGAGAGATGGACACGTGAAACCAGCAGCCAGATAAGCTAAAGCATGCAGTCAGGCAGGAAAGCTTCAGCTGCAGCCTTTACCTGACAGGCGACCGCCGACTGCTGCTGATGGGAACTTCTGGTATCAGCTGGGACCATTTAGATATACTGAACTGAAGGGATTTCAGTGCTGCAATTCCATCCTCTAAAGCAGCCCTTATCTTAACTGCTTGCTCGTATCGCTGCTGTGACACACACCCAGCTTCCTCAAAGCCTGCAGACAGACAGCACGTGAGACAGAGGTCTGCAACCAGGCAGCGCCGCTCGCTGCAGAAGCCACTCTCAGGAAGTACCTCTGTGGGTAAGCCTGGCATCAGCGTTGTCAGGCCTGAGGGCCATGCGGAACTCCACGCGGCTGGTGAACATCCGGTACGGCTCGCTGGTGCCCAGAGTGGTCAGGTCGTCGATCAGGACGCCGACATAGCCTTCGGTGCGACTGACAATGAAGGGCGGTTTCCCTTGAACCCGTAGGCAAGCGTTGATCCCAGCAATCACACCCTGGGCAGACAGAAAGCAAAACAATAAACCATCATTGTTCCCGTTATGGCTAAAATATCAGCTCATCTGCATCTGTCACAGTCACGAGTACAGCTGCACCTTGGGAGACGCAACAGCTGGGGCTGGCAACGCAGGCAGTTTCTTCCTTGCAATACTGCCGCTGCATTAAGAACTTCTTGGCCCCTGCTGACGTGCCTGGAGACACGTTCCTACATGTTTGCAATTATTCCCATTGCACAGTCTCCATGCTGAAGTACCTGTCGGTGCTCACAACTGCTTTAGTTACTGCAATATCAGTAACTGCAACTGCAGCTACCTGGGCAAGCAGGGTGAGCAACAAAAGCAAGAACACCTCATTAGCACGAGATGGGCCTACCACGATGCATATCAAGGACAGAAGGCAAGGCAGTATCCCCTTCTGAGCACAGAGCACACGCTATCAGACTCACCCACCTGAGCTGCAGCTTCCTCATAGCCTGTAGTGCCATTTATCTGGCCTGCAAAGAAGAGCCGCTGAACAAGACGGGACTCGAGAGAAGCAGTCAGCTGACGGGGGTCTAAAAAGTCATACTGCACCCCATAGCCTACGACAAACGAGAAGACAGATCTTAAGGGAGGGATTTGGAAGGTCCCCGTTTATCAGCAAAGGCAATCAGTGGGGCAGAATGACTTAGGTTATCAACTTCTATTTACAAGCTAAAAACAACCAAGGAAAAATTTCTGCATCCAAAAATTTTAAATTTTGTTTAATATTTACTATGGTTTGATATGCTGAATCTGAAAAACAGACTTAAAACTATTTGCTCCCTCACCTGGCTGTAACATCTTGGCTTTTTCCAAGCCCCGGATAGATCTGATCACCTGCTCCTGGAGCTCAGGTGGGAGCGTCATCGACAGGCCCTGGGGGTAAATGACATTGGAGTCCAAGCCTTCGGGCTCCAGCCACACCTGATGCTCACGGTTTGGGAAGCGCAGAACCTTTGACTCAAAAGAGGGGCAGTATCTGCAACAGGAAATAGCCATAAGCATCATCTGATGTGGATAAAAGGTAGCTTTCTGGAAGCAAAGCAAGGGTGAGGCATAGTTTCAGAGACTCACGCCACTGAGAGCCTCACGTGGCGCCCACGCTCACCGGGGGCCCCTTGTTGTCTCTCTCACGTGGTTGTTCAGGTGGAGGTTATCAAGGACAATCTGCTGAGCTCTCAGGTTCGTGCGAGTCAGGTAGCATGACAGCTGATCTTCTGGCTGAAAGAGGCCGAAGCTCACTGTAAGTTAATTCAGTCACAATACCCTGCACTCTCGCTGAATGACTGTTCTGAGGATCTCCATGGACTCTTCCATGACACCTCGCTCTCAGCTCCTGCAGAGCTGGGTACTGCTGTCTCACTCACTGCACGTACCGAGCAGGAGTAAGCAGAGAGCCTGAGCAACACGCCCAGAAGCAGACCAAGAAAAGAACCTGAGAGTCCAGGATCCGAGTTCTATCCTGTCACTGCATCCCTTATCACAGGATGGATATTCCTATTAAAGCAACAGATTCTATCACAGCATTCCAATTAACCACAGGAATTCAAAGCTCTGAAGTAAGAGGAGTAAGTGCCGACCCTACCGCCAGCAGCCAATTAAAGAGTTCAGTGAAGACTAAAGAAACCTCTCAACATCCCACAATTACACAGAAAATACAAAGTACGGAAAGAAAAACGCTATGAAAAATATTTCACTAATTTTTCTGGAAAAGAGTGATGTATTTTGTAAACTGCACCTTTACCCTGCAGTGTGAAGAGCACTGCCCAGCCACGCAAGCCCCTTACACCAACTCCCTGGTTGATCTCAGCATGGCATTCCCAGAACCATCCCCGCCCTTCCCGATTCACCGCTTGGCTACGCGTGCGCTTGGTGCATGCCACCCCACCTTGATCCACACCGCCTCGCTGAGGAAGCTGAAGGGCACGGGAGGATTGTCGGCTGCACGTTCCTCCAGACCGCTGAAGTCGATGGTGTCTTTGGCCAGGCGGGGCGGCGTCCCGGTCTTCAGCCTGCCCACAGCAAATCCCAGTTTCTCCAGAGTCTGAGCCAGCCCCACGGCTGGCTGGTCCCCCAGGCGCCCAGCGGGGTGCATCTCCAGTCCCACGAGGACCATGCCCCTCAGAAACGTACCGGTGGTCAGGATGACGCTCCCAGCGCGTACCGTGCTCCCATCCCCTGAAACAGCAAGTTTTCAGAGAGGCAATGTATTCTGCTGCAAGCGGAGCCCTGGTGCTCTTGTGGTTCTGACTAAAACTAGGCTACTGCTGTCTGCTGAGGGCTTATGCATCTCTTATTATTTGGCAAAATCAGTTTTCAATACCAATAGTTACATAAAGCAGCATGTACAGTTACTCCTCTACTTTTCTTATTCCCCCAAGCAAGTTACAGAAATTCCACTCCCAGGAAAAATTCCTGTCCAGGTCTTTATTTTGGAAATCCTGTTTATGAGATCAGTGAGTGGTAGCAGAGCACAAGACTGCCAGTAACAGAACACTGCTGTCCAGAAATGCTGTTTGCAGCACGTTCCATTTGCCAAACAAAATTTCAAAATGCAGCATGGAACTCATAATCAAGAGTCTAAAGAAGATTAAGCTCATGCGACCTCCCAATATCCAGTCAATCCAGTTATTTTTTCCTTGTGCTACAGATGTTGATGAAGTTTGGTTTACAACCAGCCTGAACAAACCACCTCTGCTGGCTAATCCAACTTTCTCACAGATGAATCAGAAGTTTAACTTGCAGTCTGCTCCTACTGGACAGTACCTGAAGGCGCTTACTCTCTGAGGAACCTGCACATACCCAGAACAACTCCTGTGACTTGGCATTTCCCAGGGCGGTCTGGTTCTGGCTCTGTCAAGAGAAGATCTTCCACAGACGCCTCACGGACTGTCAGCAGTGGTGTGCTAAGGATTTCCTTCTGTCATGAAAGGAGTTACTGCAAGAATCTGAGAAGTTACGAGACATGTGGGCAGTCTCCAAACATGCAGATTTCTAAAACTTCCATCAACTTCTTCCCTTCTCCATTCCTAGCAGGTCACTTGGCAAACACTCGGTTACTGCACCAGTTCCAGATCATTCAGGGGAACTTTTCATTCACAGTTTAAACTCAAAATAAACACTGAGAGAGTGGTGAGGCACTGGCACAGGCTGCCAGAGAAGTTGTGGCTGCCCCATCCCTGGCTGTGTTCAAGGCCAGGCTGGATGGGTTCCTGGGCAGTTTGATCTAGTGAGCTAGTGGCTGGCAGCCCTGTCCACGGCAGGGGGGTTGGAACTAGATGATCTCTGAGGTCCCTTCCAACCCAAGCCATTCTATGATTCTATGATTCTAGGAAGTTGTTTTTACCCTACTGTAATACACAGATACACTAACATGCGGCCAATGCATCCCCAAACAGTAACCTCGGGAGCCCTTCACACTAGCGCTCCCGTTCCCAAACTGATGGAGAACACAGGACCCTGCTGCCACCACAGGCTCTGGGACACCAGCAGGAGCTGGTGGCACACCATGCAGCCACTCAGCTGCTCACTGCCCCGTGGAGCACCCAACCTACTTCTGCACAGGGGCACCTCAGACCGAGTTCCTTGTGCAGACCGTGTCCTGCTCTGAATAAAGCCACACTGCCACCCGCTGCATTTCTCTCTTCAGATATAAAACGTCGCATGGCATAAAACGAATCACCACAGAGCCACGGTTTGGGCTGGAAGGGCCCTCAAAGCCCCCGGCGCTCCCCCCGCTCGCAGCCCGCTCCCACCTGCACGTTCTCCCGGTAGAGGCGGCGGTCGATCTGGGCGCGCAGCCCCCACACGGCCGGGCCCTTGCAGCGGTTCAGCACCTTGTAGTGCACGCCGGAGCGGTCGCACAGCCGGCCGCACAAGCCGTCCAAGGCGTCCACCTCCCGCATGAGATGCCCCTTCCCGATGCCGCCGAAGGAGGGGTTGCAGGACATCTCGCCTACGCCAAGCACACGGGGACAGCGCTCAGCACTGGCGACACGCCCGCAGGGACCCGAGCCGCCCCGGCTGCGCAGCGAGGGCCTCCCCGCGGCGCCCGGCCCGGCCCC
>VXAV01011320.1:194072-218259 GCA_013399715.1 Alectura lathami | reverse complement strand
GGGGCCGAGGCCGGCAGCAGGCTCTGGCACGGCAGCGCCAGGCGCAGGCCGGCCCCCCTCGGCTGTGCTTTGGAGCGGTTTTCCGTGGGGACCCCCTCGCTGGCGAGCAGCAGCTCGTTACGCACGCTGAGCGCTGCCCTGGGAACGGGCCTGGCTCTGACGGCCGCAGCGAGCCCCAGGCCAGCAGCCCGGGGCAGCCCGGACTTGGTGCCTCGCGGCGGTTCCACAGCTCGGTTTCGCTTTGCCAGCGTTTATCCAGGTGGCAACGCCTGTTTCCTGGTTCTTGCTCTATCGATCCCCGTACACGGGGAGGACTGTCTAACCCAGTTTCAGGCATTTTTTTTTTTTTTCCTCGTAGCTGATTCCTATAAGTAAAGGCAGGACTAAGATCAGAATCCATCCATTGCTTAGAGCACTTCAAAAATATTAAAACACTCTTAAAAGTTAAGAAGTTGAAAAGCTGGGAAAGGACGCGGTATCAGTAAATTTCCTCCTCCACTTGAGTGCACAGCAATCTCGTAATACAAGTCCACCAGAAAGAAGCGCTTGTTTCACTCCAGATGCGGAAAATACACTAAGGCATTTGTAGATAAAACCTCAGCTGGTGTAAAAGTTTAATGAAAATAAAAACTAAGTTGCACATTTAATATTGTGTTCTTATACTTTACAGATATCTGAACCAAACGAGTTTGATATCATGCTTGTAATGCCTGTCACAAGACTTCAGCTAGATGAGTCTGATGACACTGGAGCCTATTATTACCTATCATTCAAAAGAAATCCAAAAGAGAAGTATTTGAATAGGTTTCTAGATGAAGATGGGAAATTATCAGCCTTTAAAATGCTTCAAGAACTAAGAGTAATTATTAAAAAGGAAGTAAAAAACATTATAAGTAAGTACTGCGTGATCGCATTTTACGTGGGAGTGCTACAAATGCAATTCATTCCACCTATGCAGTGTTGTATTCTCCCCTCAGTCAGTTGTCTCCTCATGGCAACGCAGCTGGAAGCAAAACCCCTTCTGTCCCCGCCATCTCGAGCGCTCTCGTGTTCTAAGGATCACAAACGCACCACAGCTCACTGTATTACGTGATCGATTCATTGCTCCGTTATGCAGTCCTCTCTCCAGGTGAAACAATGTCTGTTAAGGTGTCAGTTCCATGCACAGTACTGCCTGCAAGGCCTGTACGTTTTGAACCTGTCTGTCCTGTGAAGAACTATTTGCTGAATTGGTGCCAACAGGAATTACATCACCTAAGTCAGATAAATGCATTGCCTAGTGTTATTTTATATCTATAACATCCCCTTTTAGTTTATTTTTTTTTTATTTTTTTTTTTTTTCTTTAAAGCCTTTGGCCGAGTTGTGGACAAATCTTTTCTGTCTAAACGTTTTCCATTGTGAAACAGTTCATCAGAAAGTATTACTATGTCTACAGAAGACATCTCAAAGAGAGTCAAAAATACTTGCAGTGAAAAACAAAACAAAACCCACATGGAAATCCCTCAGTTTAAGAGGAGGTTTTCTTAGTTTGTAGAGGGAGGCCTCAACTGGCCTGCTTAATGTTTTATTTAAAAGCCCCTATTCATTTAACAAAGTGTATAGGGTAAAGTACTACTTGTGACTGATCTTAAATTCCTGTTCAGTTAACATCTTAACATTCTTCAAAAAATGTTTCTTCTGTTACGGAAAAAAAGATGCTTTCTTTTTTGTTACTAGATGTGGAAGTAACTGTGAAAAGGAAAAAGGCTGGAAGCCCTGCGATAACTCTACAGATCAAAAAGCCTCCGGCAGAAATCTCGGTGGACATCATCTTGGCTTTGGAAGTTCAGCAGAGCTGGCCTCCCAGCACACAGGACGGCCTCAACATTGAACGGTGGCTGGGAAGAAAAGTCAGAAGAGAGTTCAGAAACAAGCCGATTTATTTAGTAGCCAAGCAAAACAAAGCAGAAAAGGCTCTAAAAGGTACTTCAAATACAGATGATAAGCCTAAGTGAAGAAATAGCTTCTCTACAACTTGGTCACTTGATACAACTCGATAAATGCCATAAGAAGGGTATCCAGATTCTGTTCAGTATTCTGCCTTCAAGGTGCAGATCTCTCTTTTATCCTGGATGTAGCCAGATCATCCATGAAAGCCCTCTTTAAAACATCAGATTTGTGACACTGCTTGTCCTGCGCTGAAACCTAAAGCCAAAACCGCTCTGCAGACTGTATAGGAACCAGTCCTAACAGTGTTACTTCACATCTGTTAAATCAGGCACATGAGTATGTATCTTCCCTGCGCTAGTGCCCTGCTCAACAGCAACATCCGCTCCTTTATAAGGAAAAGAACCATCCCTGTAGCCAGCACTTTACACATCTTCTGCATCTTACACATCTACTTCTGCAGGAAGTAAACTGTCTGCTTTTCTAGCAAGATACGTTATTGCTCATTGAACCCTGGTATGGCTGCAACAGGACTGCTGTTTTTCTTTTTTTTTTTTCCTAGAGGACTGTCACACCAAGCCTGCGTTTACAGAATCATCCAAACTTGTCATTGTGTTGTGAGAATTGGTGGTTTCAGCAAAACCAGTTCAGGCAACTTGGTATTTTTGTAGTTAGCATACCCTTCTAATGCCAAAATACTAACGCCAAATAAATCACTACTGCTCTGCTGGGCTCTGTCTGCCAGTGAAAGTTAAATGCAAATAGTAATCAAACCAAAAAGGGAGGGACACAGTCCAATTTCCATATGGAAAACAAAAATGATTGTCGGTGTTTTAAAAACAGGGGGCTGAGCTGTATTAATCGTTGTTTTCAGAAGCATTACCAGAAATACAAGAAGAAATGCTGTACAAGAGTTACCTGAGACAATCGCACAAAGTCTCTTGCACAAAGCAGTTTCAACCAGTCGTCAAGATTTGCTTACTCAAAACCAAAATGGTTAAGCAGTAAGGCTAATAGTACAGAACAGAAATTGAAAGGTCGTACATTTCTGTGGGTAGTGTAATTATTCTCCTAATCATGTCCAATAAATGCAGGAAAGTTCAGAATCAAGCTTTATTTTAAAAACAAAATCAAAACATCCTTGATAATACAGCGAAAGCATCCAGACAATTAACTACAGCCTACACAGTTACACACAACTATAACTTTCCAATCTTGGTTGTGTGGAGTGGCTGGGGAATTAAGAAGGCATTGACTAATTCTAGTAATTGCTGAAATAATTTTTTTTTTTTTTAAGTACAAAGAAATTGCTGATACTTTAAATTCAGTCAGTTTTAAATGTCTCTTTCTTTCTAGTTACAGACACCAACACTTACTGCTGTGTAACTGTTTAACATCTTGTACTCTAGGAAACACCTGGCGGCTCTCTTTCTCGCACATTGAAAAGGCCATGCTGAACAACCACGGCAAGGAAAAGACATGCTGTGAGTCCGACGGAGCAAAGTGCTGTAGGTTGGTATTCCGTATGGGTGTTTTACTTTAAGCTAGTTTGTCCGGGACTGTTTCAGTTTAATATTTAAGAATTTGGTCTATGAGTAATTCATAGCAGGGAGCGAGAATAAGGCTTTTAATCGTTAGTTCTTGCATCACTGTTCTAGAGTCTGACTTGCATTTACTCAAAGAATAATGAATAACATTGCAGATTTATGCTCCAAATTTGCCTTTCAGAGCAAACATGTGACTTGCCAAGTAATCTCTCCCCAAATCAATCATATGTAGAAAAACTATGTCAGAAGTCAGCTTTCTGAGCTTCATGGGTAGGCAGTTTATTAAATGATGGTGAGAAAGAACTGCTGAATGGGATCAGGATCAGTAAGTGTGGTTTTTCACTCTAATAAAAACTGGTTCCACGTTTCTTTGCAGAGAAAAAACTAAACCTTGTTGGGTACAGAACCTGCGTTACGGCAAAACTATTTCCTGGTTTACCTGATTTTGCCCTGTAAAGAATCAAGAAAGTCACAAAATAATTAATGCGTAATTCTTTATCTTTGCTTTGTGAGTAGTATCAGCCATGCTATGTCCTATACCTCTGTCTGTATATGACCTATACCTCTTCGTCCCATGGAGTGCCACAGGAAGGCAGTGGTACTACCTGCACTGTAAATCCAAGCCCAAAGTGCAGCTTTAATCTTCAGCAGTGCTCCCAGTTCTTGTTACACAGCTAGCGTCTGCGGGAGGGAGACTGCACCACGCAAGCACAGTACAGTGCTGACCAACACCTTGTAATTCCGGATTGCTGTGGCCACCAGTGAAAGGGGCTGGAACACCAAAACTATTTTTTACGGTAGAAGTCTTTCACTGCTAGAGTCTGACTTCATATGCAGTACTTCTGGGAATATCCACCTTATTGCTGCACTAATTTTCAGATTTTATTCAAAACGTTACTGAAAATGTAATTCTGTTCGAGTGAGAACATTTCTGTTGCTTTATTTATAATGTGTATTTCAATATCCAAAATACACATTTAGGACAATGACTATGCAGCAGGCAGCTAATTAACTCTTATTAATTTGACAGAAAAGATTGTCTCAAACTTCTGAAGTATCTTCTAGAGCGTCTTAAAACGAGACATGCCAAAGAATTGGAAAAATTTTGTTCTTATCATGTCAAAACTGCCTTTTTCCACTCATGTGTCATTTGGCCAAGTGACACAGAGTGGCAGTATGAAGATCTGGAATATTGCTTTCAGAAATACCTGGGACATTTTCTACGTTGTCTGCAAGATTCTCAGCTGCCACACTTTTTCATCCCCCAGTACAACTTGCTCAGCCAGGATGATAAAGCAAGCAATTATTTCCTTTTAAGACAAATAAACTATCAATTGAACAACGGGTTCCCAATATTTCACCAGGTACCTTAAAAAGGTTACTTACAATAACTATCTGAAAACAAATCATGGAGATTTGCGTATTTTAAAACACAAATTTAGCACTTTTTAAATTATTTCTCAGTAGTTTGATACTATGGAAAAACAAAGACAAATCAAGAACACTAACAGGAAATTGCGTATTGCAGTTAATATTGCCATAATCCTTAAAAGAAACAGGATGTTTGAATTAATATTTGCTGGGAATATGGAATTTGTTACGAAGGAGAAAAATTCTGGCAAAACTATGCAGGAGAAAACGCCTGCCAGTGTGAAAATTCAGCACCAGAACCACGCCTGAGAACTTGGCCTTCAGCCTCATAACTTCGCCTGGGAACAAGGACGTGGCTGAGAGTGCCACAGCTTGTGAAGAAAACAGACTACCTACCCACTTTCGATCTTTCATGTGGGCACCATGATGCCAGAAGGCGGAACATGGGCAGAATCAAAGAAGATTATAAAGCCCTGGGAAGACACGTGAAAACAACCGTGCCCAAGTTATTTTTTCATCAGTTTTGCCTGTTGGAGGAAGAAGGGAAACCAGAAATTAACGCCTAATGCACATCAACTCCTGGCCACATAGCTGATGTCCACGAGAAGGTTTTGGGAGGAAGGTTATGGGATAATGGGACTTCCCATGTGGACTGTAATCTACTGGGGAGGGATGGGATCCACCTGTCCTAGAGGCAGGGCAATCTTTGGCAGCAAGCTGGCTAACCTAGCAGCGTGGGCTTTAAACTGAATGGCTTGGGGGCGGGGTCCTAAGTAGCAGTGCTCAGGCCACTGGAGTTGACTGGGGAGTGGGACAGGCCAGCCGTGAGAGTACCAAAGCAGGCAGTCATCCCTAGGGTGAGGGTAACTACTGGAGATCCTCTTGTATCCCCCTAGGGATACCTGGATGCTCTACTCCCTTCTCTTCTCTCAAGTGTCTGTGTACTAATGCATGCAGCGTGGGGAATAAACAAGAAGAACTTGAGACCTGTGTGTGGTCGCAGGGCCATGACCTCACAGAGACCTGGTGGGATAGCTCACGTGATTGGAATGCTGTCACTGGGGGTTATGTCCTCTTTGGGAAAGACAGGCCAGCAAGGCAGGGTGGCGGAGTTGCCCTCTATGTGAGAGAGCAACTGGAATGTATCCAGCTTCACCTAGGGATGGATGATGAAGGAGTGGAGAGCTTATGGGTGAGAATTAAGGTGCAGGCTAACACAGGTGACACTGTGTGGGTGTTTGCTATAGGCCACCCGATGAGGATGAGGAGATTGATGAGGCCTTCTACAGGCAGCTGAAAGTAGCGCCAAGATCGCAGGCCCCAGTTCTCATGGGGGCTTCAATCACGCTGATATTTGTTGGAAAAGCACCATGGCCAGGCATGCACAGTCCAAGAGGTTCCTGCAATGGGCAGAGGGTAACTTTCTGATGCAGGTGGTGGAAGAGCCGATGAGGAAAGGTGTGGTTCTGGACCTTGTTCTTACTAACAAGGAAGGCCTGGTGGGGGATGTGAAGGTAGGGGGCAGCCTGGGGTGCAGCAGCCATTAGATGGTGGAGTTCAGGGTCTTAGGTGGAAGGAGCAAGGCAGTAAGCAGAGTTGCCACCATGCATTTCAGAAGAGCCAACTCTGACCCTCTTCAAAGACCTACTTGGAGGTATCTCATGGGCTAGCATGTTGTAAGGTAAGGGAGCCCAAGAGACTTGGTTAATGTTCAAAAAGCATTCAAACTGGTGGAAAAACTCAAAGGGAAGAAGAAGGTCTACGAAATGTGGAAAAAGAGTCTAGCCACCTGGGAGGAATATAGGAATTCTGTCAGGGCCTGCAGGGATGCAACGAGGAAAGCTAAGGCATGCTTGGAACTTAATCTGACAGAGGAGGTCAAGGACAACAAAAAAGGTTTCTTCAAGTATGTCAATAACAAAAGGAAGTCTAGGGAAAATGTAGGGCTGCATTTGAATGAGGTGGGTGCCCTGGTAGCAGGGGATGCTGAGAAGGTGGAGATACTGAATGCTTCCTTTGCTTTGGTCTTTACACCTAAAACTGCCCCTGGGTAATTCCAGATGCTAGAGGTAAGAGAGAGAATCTGTAGAGGGGATGACTTTCCCTTGGCTGAGGTGGAATAGGTCAGAGACAGTCTAAAGAAAATCGGTCCACACAAATCCGTGGGCCCTGATGGGATGCACCCATGGGTGCTGAAGGAGCTGGCTCAATTGATTACTGAACTGCTTGCTAGCATCTTTGAAAGGTCCTGGAGGACGGGAGAGGTGCCTGAAGATTGGAGGATAGCCAATGTCACTCCAGCCTTCAAAAAGGGCAGGAAGGAGGATCCAAGTAACTACAGGCCAGTCAGCCTCACCTCAGTCCCTGGAAAGGTGATGGAGCAATTTATTCTTGAGAACATCTCCAAGAAATGGGAAGAAAAGAAGGCTATCAGGAGTAGTCAGTATAGATTCATTAAGGGGAAATCGTGCTTGACCAATCTGGTAGCCTTCTACGATACCATCACCAGCTGGGTTGATGAGGGGAGAGCAGTGGATGTTGTCTACCTTGACTTCAGCAAGGTGTTCGACACTGTCCCTCACGACATCCTTGTAGCAAAGCTCAGAAGGTATGGGATAGGTGAGTGCATGGTGAGGTGGATTGAGAACTGGCTGACAGGCAGAGCCCAGAGGGTTGTAATAAGGGACACGGAGTGTAGCTGGAGGCCTGTTCCTAGTGGTGTTCCTCAGGGGTTGGTGCTAGGTCCGGTCTTGTTCAACATCTTCATCAATGACCTGGATGTACGGGTAGCGTTCAGTCTCAGCAAGTTTGCTGACCATACAAAGCTGGGAGGAGTGGCTGACACCCCGGAAGGCTGTGCTGCCATTCAGCGAGACCTGGACAGGCTGGAGAGCTGGGCAGAGAGGAACCTGGTGAGGTTCAACAGGAGCAGGTGTAGAGTCCTGCAGCTGGGGAGGTACAACCGCATGCACCAGGACAGGCTAGGGGCTGACCTGCTGGGAGGGAGCTCTGAGGAGAAGGACCTGGGTGTCCTGGTGGACTGCAGGTTGGACACGAACCAGCAGTGTGCCCTTGTGGCCGAGAAGGCCAATGGGATCCTAGGGTGCACTAAAAAGAGTGTGGCCAGCAGGTCAAGGGAGGTGATCCTTCCCCTCTACTCTGTCCTGGTGAGGTCACATCTGGCATACTGTGTCTAGTTCTGGTCTTCTCAGTACAAGAAAGACAGGGATCTTCTGGAGAAAGTCCAGTGCAGGGCTACAAAGATGATCAGGGGCCTGGAACATCTCCTGTACGAGGAAAGGCTGAGAGAATTGGGGCTCTTCAGCCTGGAGGAGACTGAGAGGGGATCTGAACAACGTTTATAAATATCTAAAGGGCGGGAGCCAAATAGATGGGGCCAGGCACTTTTCAGTGGTGCTTAATGACAGGACAAGGGGCAATGGGCAAAAACTGTAACACCAGAAGTTCCACACAAATCTAAAGAGAAACTTCTTTACTGTGAGGGTGTTGGAGCACTGGAACAGGCTGCCCAGAGGTTGTGGAGTCTCCTTCTCCAGAGGTATTCAAAACCTGCCTGGGTGCTTTCCTGTGCGACCTCCTGTAGGGAACCTGCTTGAGCAAGGGGGTTGGACTAGATGGTCTGAGGCCCCTTCCAACCCCTATGATTCTGTGATATGCAATGTATGTGTAATGTGTATACATTATATGTGTGCACAAACTATGTAATGTAAAGTGTATATATTTACATCCTACATGAAAGATATCAAGTTGCCTGAGCATGTGCAGAGAAGAGCAATGAAGCCAGTGAAGGGACTGAAAGGCAAGACTTAGGAGGAGTGGCTTGGAGGGAGACCCTGCTTGTCTCTACAACCACCTGAAAGCAGGCTGCACGGAGGAAGGTGTCAGTCTTTTCTCAGGATTGATTTGGATGGAGGACTCAAATGCATACTAAGTTTGCAGACAACACTAAATTAGGAGGAACTGTTGACTCCCTTGAGGGCAGAGAGGCCTTGCAAAGAGATCTTGTCAAATTGGAGGGCTGGGCTGTCAGTGAAAATCGAGAAATAACTCTCTAATACCAATGTAGCATTAGAAAGGCATTGCTTTATTCGGCACTGGGTGCATGGGGGATTGGCTCCACCCAACGCATACACCGAGCAACTGCCTTCATATTCTTAGATATATTCATCACATTAATATTCATGCACATCGGCTAATTCCCCGTCTTTTCCAGGAGTTACTCATACACATTTAATGTCCTTATTACACATGTGCAGTATAATCATGGGGTTTGTACTGGGGGTCCCATGTGGTCATGAGATTCTACTGGGCAGTGTTATTCGGTCAGAAGGTTATATGCTAGGCACACTCCTCCCCTCTCTTGACTGTTATCCTTGCTAAAGAATAAGGAATTCAAAACATCTACTTCTTACATCTGAGTCAGTGGATATGATAATGCTCACCTCAGCCAGCAAGGCCTCAGTTTGGTATTAGGGCCATCACCAATTACATGAAGTTCAAGAAGAGCAAGTGCTAGATTCTGCACCTAGAATGGAGAAACCCTGGCTCTGCGTACAGACTGGGGGATGAGAGGGCTGGAGAGCAGTCCCACAGAAAGGGATCTGGGGGGTTCTAGTTGACGTCAAGTTGAATCTGAGCCAGCAGAGTGCCCTGGCAGCCCGAAGGGCCAACTGTGCCCTGGGGTACACCAGGCCCAGCACTGCCAGCCTCGTGAGGGGAGGGACTGTCCCGCTCTGCTCTGCCTGGTGTCACAATATAGACATAAAGCTGTCAGAGAACATCCAAAGGAGGGCTATGAGGATAAGGAAGAGTCTGGAGGGCAAGACATGAGGAGCACCTGAGGTCCTTTGGTTTGCTCAGCCCAGAGCAGAGGAGGCTGAGGGAAGGCCTCATGGCAGCCTACAGCTCCCTCCCAGGGGAGTGGTGAGGCAGGCGCTGATCTCTGCTCTCTGGGGACAGAGACAGGACCCGAGGGAATGGTATGGAGCTGTGTCAGGGGAGGGTCAGGCTGGGGGTTAGGAAAAGGTTCTGCCCCAGAGGGTGGTGGGCATGGAACAGGCTCCCCAGCAAAGGTATTTTCCAGCCAAGATTATTCAATGTTATGTACATGATTTGCCATAAGTATAGTACTGATAAGTGTAACCTGTCATGGCTATTTGTTCTTACAGATAGTATTGCTTAGTTTGTAATCATTAATTATTTGTACTGTCATAATATTACTGACAAGTTTGAGATTAATTTTCCCCCAATCATTTCTGCTGCTGTATTACTGGTTATCCTACCTCAAAGTGTTTTTCTACTTCTAGTTGCTGCTATTATTAATTGATATTATATCCTTAATATGCATTACATAAAGATACACAGACACTTGTTCCATGGTAGTAACTGTAATAGCTTTTATCCATCCGTATATATGTGCCTTATCAGTTGTAGTGATTTGTGTTCATTTGTAATAAACAGGAATCCTTAGTCACCAACGACTTGATGTCCTTGTGTACCATGGAATCCCTCAAACTCACTGTAGTAATCTCTGTATACTCGCTGGCCATGTAGCCCCCCTGCTCCCCTTTTTTTTTGGGCTGTGACAGTATCTTCCCTATCCAAATGCAGCTGTTACCTTTATCTTCAGGTCACACCAAACACATATATAAGAATTTGCAATAATCAGTTGCACAAGTGTAATTTCTATGACTTCAAGTTAGTTACAATGACAATTTTATTTAAGTGAAATGCCGTTGCAGAATACCTAGAATATACTTCTGCTTTCAAAAAAAAACTGGATTGTAGAAGGCATCAGAATGACACAAAACTGACACAAACTACTTCTGTCAGGTCAAGTGAATGGATGAAGAGCTTTGCAGAGGACAATCACTGGAAATAATGAGCACAAAGAAAAGATGATAACAAAATCATATTAAATTCCTGAAGTAACTAATCTTTTCTGAATCTGTGCAATTGCATTGGAAGCCAGCTTTCTCTCTGGACTGGGGCAGGGAAGCAATCCTTATTCAAACATGCAAATGTTTTTGTACCACTGAACATCTGTGTGGGGACTCTTGCAAGAAGAAACACACCTTTTCAACCTGTTGCATTCTGCGAAAGGCTATCACAACCAAAATGCAGGCTGAATCTGACATTCTTGGAATTGGACAGAATTCAGCTCATTTTTCCTTATGTTGGGTATGTGTTAGGAAAGAACGATGACATTTCCGAGTACTAACATTGTGAAGATGATAAATACACAGCATTTTAGGACTGCTTTGCTTCAATTTTTTCTTTTTTAAAGAAGCCAAGGGAAGCCCATGTTTTTACCTTGCTTTTTTTTTTTTTTTTTTTTTTTTGAAGGCAAAATACCCACCTGGCTTAAATAAAGTCTGGATTTCATCTCTATTAGTTAACAATAAAGAGGAGGGCAGATGAACTTTTAGAGACTAACCTTACTAAAACGTTCTCATCTCACTAGATTCAGTTTATTAGTTTTCCACTTATTCATATTATGCAAATAAACACAAGTTCAGGCCAAATATCACTTGTACAGGAACAGCCTCTCCAAATGTAATTCCTAAAGACTGAAAACATACCCAGTTACCACTAACAGTATGTGTGACAACCTGACATCCACAGGTGAAGCATGAAACAACTTTATCAAAAAGCAAGCTGACCTTCAATGTATTTTTTTCTAAGATGCTCTTTATGATTTTGTTACCACCACTCAAACAGTGCATTTCTTCCCTAAGCCAGATGGTTACCATGACAAGGACAAACGTAGAAGCTGCTTTTTTCAGTTAGCCATGAGCACATACTTCTTGTTATGCTCTCCACTAGGAGGAGACTTCTCTCAACAGAAGATTGAGATAAGTCACACTGACAAACATCACTTACATTCACTAATCCAGTTCTCTGAAAAAAAAAAATTTACATCCTTATTTTAGTACTGCATATAATTAAAAAAAAAAAAGAAGCCCTCAATGTTTTTGTCCAGTATACAATGGCTTAGGCGCATCACACAAGAAATAATTATGACAAACTTTCCTTAGGTTAAAGCCAAAATAGTGTCAAAGCACAAATCTAGATTTGTTTCCACACGAAGTTAATCACATTTCACCTACTTTGTTTCAGTAACTTCAAGACACTGCAGTTATTTTGGGAGCTTTCTCTGAGGTCTTCGTATATCCTTCTCCATTTCCTTTCTGATTTGAAATTGTTTGTATCTTTCTGCCAATGAAATAAGCTCATCAGGAACTACCTGGTAAGACAGCATCACAAAAACAAACTCAGTTTTAAGTAATTCTAAACTTTTGGACTTCTGTTTTAAAATTATGTAACGTGTGCTCCCAAACTAGACTTTATTATTTATCTGACTCCTGCCACATTTTTAGATTTGTTTTTGTTGTAGAGATGCGCAGTTAAGAAACATTTTTTTACATGAGAACATACTGAAACATACTGAAAAATAATCAGAACAGTGTGCCTGGATTTTCAATTTATATACGTATGCCAGCATCACCATATCTGATGGCAACATGCAACATTTTACCTAAAAATACATCTTTCTGTGATAACGAACAGCTGGGAAAAGTTTCCAGTGCCATTACAATGATACCATGCTATGTGTATTGCAAGAAAAGATGGCCATTAAATGCTTCTTGGAAGTTTTAACTACCAGAGTTTGTCTTCAAAGGCTCTTAAAGTGCTGCCATGCGAGGAGTTCTCACAGGGAAAAGACAAAGTTAAAGGACAAGAAAAGGGCAGGAGCAAGCGTTCACTTCTCCCATCGGTGGGAGACCACAAGAGCACCTTACTGAGATCCACAACGCTTTCTGGTGCGACTGTAATCGTGGAAATGGAGGGGAACGGCATCATCAAACTTTGTCACCTCAGAGTTCCTCAGGTTAGTAAGGACTGAAGCCATTTTCAAAGACCTGCAGATTTTCTGGGCGACACCAACACTGAAGAAAAGAGTATATCATACTCCTATGGATCATGACACAACAGCAGTGACTAACAGGTCTTCTCAGACCAGATCAGACGTAACGCAGACTTCACTGCAATATTTACTTGCATTAAAGGCCAACTAATGGGTGCCTGTTGCCAGAAGATGTCTCAGATCACCAATCTATCAAAGCTTGACTGCTCAGACAAGCTGCCATAGCAAGCAGCCATACAGCAGGGGGAAGAAGGCCAGTCAGGAGTCAGTTTCCTGAGCAGAGTGAAGAACAAGCTTCTCCAGTGTCTGAGCACAGAATTCATTTGACTGCTTACAGCCTGTCGTTTGTCTGTCCCTCTGCACATAGCACTAACTCAGTACAAACCTGGAAGCCTGCTCTGAAATTTAGAATTTAAATACTCTTCAGTAGACTCAGAAACCCCTACAGCTGGCAATGGTTGAACAGGTGAAGGATGCAGCCAGAACCAAGTGCCTGGTACACAGGGAAAGTGTATCCCTCCAATTCCAACCTCCACTGTTACCCTTCAGGACTCAGCAATGCTTCCTGTTTGATATCTGCAATTTTTCAGATGCTGGCAACTGAGTCAGCTTGCTGTGTTCATTTTATGCGCTGAATTGCTCTCATTGGTAAGCACCTGTTCCAGCTGTCAGGAGTCCTCAGAACAGCATGCCTATGGAAAGAGTCTAGCTGGCCTAAGTTTCAGGCATTCTTGAAAAATAAAGTGAAAAAATGTTTCACCTTTCTAGTTGAAAGTCACTACAGACTTATCACTAGAGGCGAAAACAGTGAGAAAGCCTCAGTTTTTCAGTTGAAACGCCAGATAATTTTCCTCCTCCACACAGTATCAGCATAAAAACACAATTTATTCCAGCTCAAATTGCTGGAATCTATTCCAAGTGGTTTTTAATCAGGGACAAGGAAAGAGTGGGGAAGGAGCCAAGATACGCAACACACAAACCTCAGTGAGGTTCCAGCATCTAGTGATTCAGTAAGACTGCTACAATGACACTGTTATCTGCCAAGTATACAACCTAGGCATGGTGGTCCAAATGAGAAAATAAGAAAGGATAAAGATGCCATTCTTCCTATGCAGCACCATTCTTGGTGTTAGAGATAGTTGTGTTCCACCTGATTCTTTACCAAACCTGTCCATGCTTCTCAATAACCTTATACATGAAAATCCCTGGAGCGTGACACAAACTATCAGTCTTTGTTGTCTCTGTTATTCTTCTGGTGGATGATCTGTATACTCAAAATCATGCAGAACACCTGGCTAACAGATGCACCTTGCTTGTCTTGCTATAGAAGCTTTCTGAACCTTGAAGCCCTGTGTTCAGTTTCTCTCCTTCCTTTTCTCATGGTGCTTCAAGACTGAAGGCATGGCATTTTCATTGTCAGGAGGAAAGAAACCCAGCCCGGTATGGACAATTCTCTTCTATCAGCTATAATCAAAAGTTTGAGAACAATGCTATAACAGTTACTCTTGAAAGTAAAGACTCAGAGAGCTCTTTTCTCCTCTGAACTGGAAGACCTGTTCCTAGTTACACTATCAGGTTAAAAAATTTGGGAACTTCACAGTGCAGCAAGAGACAAGGCACAGAGGACAGAGACCCACTCAGAATACAGGATGAAACACTTGTAAGTTCTACTTAAGAGGCTTCAAACCAGTTTGGTTTTTTTTTTCCCCCCAGAAAATACACAGAGTAAAACAACAACAAAAGAAAACACTGCAGATTTAAGGACTTACTACACGGTAACTCTGTTTAAAGTTTCAGTAAGTACCCATAGTAGCAACCAAACTCTTGGACCTAGAGAAATACAATTTAATGTATTCATCCAATCTCCTTCCCCCCAACTTGAGCCAGGACATGAACTGTGGGGTTACTATGCATCTGGCAAAATACTGTTTCTTATTACAACAGAACATAATGTTGCTGCAACCCAATTGTCTCTGGATTCTCAGACATGGTAGTAAGTTTTTTTTTTTTTTTTTTTTTAAGTCACATTCTACTTCACATACTATTTGCAAACATCTGCAAGAAAGATTGCTTGGAATAGTAGGTGCAGGTACCACAGCTGTCAGATACGAGAGGCTGGTACACTGTTGAGCTTCTTCTGATATTTATACTGTCAGACAAGATGTTGCTTAACTTGTGGTACACCTGTCCAGAAGTGAAATACAAACAGAATAAAACTCTAAGGAGTAAAATAGATCCCATTATCCTCCAGGCTTGTATGTGTGCATACGCTAGCTGCTTCCTTTGGACATGGAAGGTTGTTGCTTGATTTCTCAGCTCCTTTCTAGGAAATATCTGTGAGGTAAAATCCAGGACAGCATCCATTCAGCATCCATTTGTTCTCCAGACACTACAGCCACTCCTCAAGAAAAGTGTAAATGGGCTGCTAACCCAGAACCAATGAAGATTTTTTCTTACTTGCTTTGCTCTTCCCAGAATATCAATCAGCTCAGGTGCAACCTTCCAATCTCTCTTAGTCACAAGTGTTATTGCCTCCCCAGTACGTCTAGACAAGGAATGAAATAAAACGTTGATCTTCAGAACAACCGGTATCTTGTGCTGCTAGGGTTTTCCTACTGACTTAAACAGTGATAAATTCAATTGTAAGCAGTGTTTATCAACTTCTAGATAAAACCGGGTAGAGTATTTACTGTGCACATGACAAAACAACTTTCTGTAAAGGTCAGAATAAAGCAACTAAGCTAAAGTGGAGCAAAGGCACAACTGATTTAGGCATAGAGACAACCTAGCATAAAGACAACATATTTAAGAACAGAGAGACATGCATTAACACCACAATTAAAATAAGCGCACACACGCATACAAGGAAAATAATGACGTTTGGGCCAGACAGTCAGCAGACTCTGAATTTAATAATTTAATTTTTTTTTTCCCCTCTCCTCCCCTCCTTTCCAATGGGCTGTCTAGGAAACTAAACTCAGCATTTCATGAAGACACAAAACAAGGAAGATGATTCCAGAATATCTATAAAGAAAGTGTTTCAAACTGCACATCTTCCCCACATTTAAACCAGCTTTCAAACATCCTTCACTCCCAAAGACTTAAATGAAACATCTAAATTTTAATGTATTTCAAAACAAAGTAGTGTCTTATTATCTTAAACATATTTTGGTATATTTTGGAAGCTTTGCTTCCCCATTCCACATCACTTGTAGCTCTAGAATTTGACTGCAGAAACACCTATGAAGTGTACAAAGTATTAACATTAACCAATAATGTATCACTGTTTTCTTGTGAACACTTACCCTGCTCTCCCAGTGCGGCCTACTCTATGAACATATTCTTCAATGTTGCGAGGAAAGTCAAAGTTAAAAACATGAGTAATGTCGTGCACATCAAGGCCACGGGATGCCACGTCAGTAGCTACCAGGATTCTGACTGTGCCTAAGTCAAGTACAACAGAAGAACATGATTTTATTGGACATACAGCAAACACATTCTACTCCATTGGTTTCCTGGGGGTATAATACACTGATTTGACACAAAGGAAATACATACTTGTTGCACTGTGTTACTTCAAACACAAAGTGGTAAGTAGCCAAAATGTCATTTCACTATTATTATTTCACAAGAAAAAACACCAAGAAATATACATACCTGATTTTTAAAAGAATAAAAATAAATAAATATAAATAATTGAAACGAACAGAAGCTTCAGCAACTATTTTTTCATCTTGCATCCTTATCATAGAATCATAGAATGGTTTGGGTTGGAAGGGACCTTAAAGATCATCTAGTTCCAACCCCCCTGCCATGGGCAGGGACACCTCCCACTACACCAGGTTGCTCAGAGCCCCATCCAGCCTGGCCTTGAACACCTCCAGGGAGCGGGCATCCACAGCCTCTCTAGGCAACCTGTGCCAGTGTCTCACCACCCTCACAGTAAAGAATTCCTTCCTCATATGTAGCCTAAATCTCCCCTCCTCCAGTTTGTGGCCATTACCCCTCATCTTATCGCTACACGCCCTTCTAAAGAGTCCCTCTCCAGCTCTCCTGTAGGCCCCCTTCAGCTACTGGAAGGCCGCTATCTGGCCCCCCAGGAGCCTTCTCTTCTCCAGGCTGAGCAACCCCAACTCTCTCAGCCTGCCTCCATAGGGGAGGTGCTCCAGCCCTCTGATCATCTTTGTGGCCCTCCTCTGGACCCGCCTCCAACAGCTTGATGTCATTCTTGTGTTGGAGGCCCCAGAACTGGACGCAGTACTCCAGGTGGGGTCTCACAAGAGCAGAATCATACCACTATTCTTAGTTTTATTAGCACATGATTACATAATCCCAAAGTATAATGCTACTGGTATAATCTAGAAGAGAGCTGCTGCACTGAGTGCACCATCATAGTTCTTTGGGCTAACACAACATTGACTTTTCCCCATAGATTTCAAAAGTGAAATAAGCCTCAAATTATTTAACTTAGTCATTTCAAATTTTATTAAAGAGCAATCACTTTCTGCTTGCTGTTTGTTTTGGTGTTTGTCAAATCAACTAAATAAACACAATCATTCAGAGCTCTAATCTTTCCATTTCTATGGTAGTGAAGAGACAGTGCACTATAGGAAAGGTTCTGCACACGACAATCTTTAAAGTACTGGTTTGTTCAGCCCAAGTTTAGGTACAAACCTACCTTTCTTGAAGTCATCTAAAGCCTGTTCTCTATCACATTGCTCCCTGTTACCGTGAAGAGACTGTACTGGAATTCCTTGGAGACTGAAGTCACTTGCAACGTCATCAGCTCTACAATGAAATGAAACAGCATTTTTCTTTTTTTTTTTTAAGGCATGCAGCAGAAAGAACAGAACAGAAAGAGAACAGAACAAGGTGCTAACAACATCTAAATGTGTCAGACAGCACAAAACCCTGCCTAGGTCAAGTGATACTTATTATAGAACAGTAGGGAAACAAGCACAGAACATTCTCAACACGTTTTTATTTGTTTATATACTTTTATTTCAAGCCCTTCTCTGTTTTGTTATCAGAAGAGGCCTTTGATAGAAACATTGAATCTGGAAAGCAGAGACAGCACACCTATGCATAAAAAAAAAATCTCAACCAGGAGATCACAACTACTCTGCTAAGGCAGGAAAGATGTCACCAGCTACAATGTGCCTTATTGGTACAAAGAAAGATGGGAAGTAGCAGAAAAGAACTCTCACTGTGTAGCTGCTGAAAGGAAGAGCTTTCCCATTTTCCATAGCTGTAGGCACACCTTGACTGTAATGCACACAAGCATTCACTCGAGTTTAAATTGCTAAAGTGCAGTACTTCAGCAGGTACACTTCTTCCAGGGCCAGATCACCTTATCTTCTGCCATGAAGGACTGGTCTTCACAAGGCAACATTTCCTCACAAAATGTACTCCTTTTTCAGCAGCAGCACAACTCAGAACAGTACTTCTGACTTCATAGAAGCCTCCGTTCACCACTATAGCTCTAGAGAGAAGTCTGAAGCCCTTCTGGACATCTGTCAAAGCCCACGCACGCGCTGAACTGCTAGAGCGACAAAGCCCATCAGCTGGAAGCAGGAGCCAGAAGCTTCCCACGCTGACTGTTCAAGAGAAATTTTAGGGAACAACCTAGACCTGTTCAGAGGGAAATTTTTCACAAAACCACACAAGTGCAGCCTGGAACCTTCAAGACACACCAAAAACCACACAAATCAACCACTGATGGGCAAGAGTTGTAAGCAAAATACTTTTCCCGAGAGGGAGCATTTTGCCTTTAAGCTTCGCTCCACCTCTGCAGCAAAAGCATTCTTAGAACACTTACGGAGCCCTCTACCCAAAAGCTTAAAAAAATAAACTTTGCTTCATACAGCAAAATTAGTTCCAGCTCATCAAGAAACTAGAGGGTGTCAAACTTCAAAGTTGTTTTTTTTTTTTTTTTTTTTCCTTGTATCAAAAGGGGAAACATCATTCAGTGGAGAGGCTCAGGTAAGGCAATGGTACGCTGACGCTCCTGCCATCAGGCCTTGTACACATCAGCTTTGTATGCAGGTAAGCAGCAGATGATATGATGGTGTGCCTAAGAACCTTAACGGCTATTTCAGGTATGTGAAACTTAGATTTCCCACCACCACAGCTGGTACTAAGAAGAATATGAGCTACTAGTCAAACAGTCTGCAGAAAAATAATAAATGTTACCTGCACACTATTGACAAGGGTGTTACGCTTGGTAATTATCTAAACCAAGAATCCTTCTCGTAGATAAACAAACAAAAACAGATATAATGCTGGGAAATGGTTACGTACGTAAGTTTCTTTCCCACAAAAATGATGGCCTTGTCTTTTGGCTTCATAGAGTTGATGAAGCTTTGCATGAAAGCTCTTTTCTCTTCCTCGTTGACAACAACAACTTTCTGTTTTACTGTATTTACTGCCTGTTAAACACCAAAAAGGATATCACTTGGAAACAGATCTGAAGAATATTTTTGTTTATTCAAGGGTAATATGACAAAATTAGTAACATGATACCACAAAATAAGATTTTAGAACTAGGATGTGCATTTGTTAGGAGCTCACGTGATGCATTTTATTTCTTGTTTCCTAGTTGCCTTTGGAGAGTTAAAATTTATCTTTAAGTAGTTTCTCACATCATGTATTTGCAGAAAATTCCTCACATTAGTGAAGAACAGATTGAAGCAGTTTTTATTAGTTTTTAAAAAAAATAATAATTTGAGTGTATCTTATGCCAGTCTAGAACAAGTTGGAATAACTGCAGTCTTATTTGAAAGGAGGAGCTTCTAGAGAAGGTTCTGTCAGCTACTTGCAGTGACCAGTTCCATTCAATTCTGTCAACACCAGTTTTTAATAAAAGCTTTACTCTGTTATGTTTGAAGGTTACCACCCAGGGTTGGTAACCCAGGAACAGGCTCCCCAGGGCAGTGGGCACAGCCCCAGGCTGCTGGAGTTCAAGGAGCATTTGGACACCGCTCTCAGACACAGGGTTTGGGTGGTGCTGTGTGGGGCCAGGGGCTGGACTCGATGATCCTTGTGGGTCCCTTCCAACTTGAGGTATCTTACGATTCTATTAAAGTAGTACAAAGGTCTAGGCTTTTTTTTTTTTTGGCACCACACCATAAGCTTGTGGCAAGAGTTGAGGAATCTACCAGGTAAATAGAAAGATTCTCTTTTCACATGGAACCCTTCTCCCTCCCTCCCTTCAGAAATCACTGCTTCAACTGAGCGAGGCTCCTACAAGGTACAAAATCATTAGACAGGAGAGCTGCAATGGCTGCTGTCTGTCAGATCACAGTCCTCTGTTGTTGATGAGCAATGCCCTTTGACAAAAGCACAGCTCCCAACAGAACAGAGGAAAAGTGCATTTTCCCCTTACTTCCACCTGAAAGCGCACAGGATTTTAAGTTTCTTTTTTCCCTATGACTAGGGAAGTAGAACTGGAAAGGAAAACTTCATAATTTAAAAACCAAACCCAAGGCAATGCCAGGATGTAGGAGATGTTGATCCAACATTTCTGTGAACTCTGCTACTGCTCAAGCCAGCTACACGTAGCTGCACAAGCATGACAAGCACACAACTACATCTATATGTTAAAAGTTTTGGACTTGAAAGCCAGCTCTCACTGTACCATATATACCCCAGCCTAGACAAGTGGCCTCCAGAAGTTTATTAGAACAGAGCTAACATTCTCTTTGAAAAAGAGGCAGTTAGAAGACAGATGCAGATAGGGATCTGTACACGAGAAGGCAGACCTTCAGAGGGAAAGGCAGGGAAGAACTTGCTGAACACAGGTGAAGGCAGGAGAAACAGGGGTTCAGCCAAGAACATGCGGCACTGCTAAGTGCAATTTTCAAATGCTTGTATTGGACTGATACTTGTCATTTATAATGTCTTCTACTGAAAAATCTAGGACTTCAAGATCTTGTTACAGAAGAGATTTTTTTTTTTTTTAAAGTTATTTCTAAACTTTTAATGAAGCTTTAAAAAGAGTTGCATGGAATTTTTTTTGAAAGTCTGAATTGATTTCAAAGATACGTGCACTTACAAGCAAAAAATTTCCTTGTTAAACTGCAGGTGCTTCAAAATGGAAAAAAAAAAGAACTTACTGCTAAGTCAAGAGTGCCTACATACACAATCATAGGATTTTTCAAATAGGATTTTGCTAGGCGACGAACACCATCAGGCCACGTAGCACTAAACAGGAAGAGGAAGACAGATGAGAACACAGTGCAGGATGCTCTCTAATTTGTTCATTTCATCACACCTTTTCTTTCCTACATGCCAGTGAAACACTTGAGTATGCAGTAGCACAAGTGAGATCATACAACATTTGGAAATCATTTAGAGATGTTTACTAATGTAAAAAGCACTCCTGCTTGCAAAATAAACTTTTCAGATTAAAAGTATGGATAACAGTTATGTAGCCTAATTAAGACCAAAGTGAGTTTGGTAGTTCAAGGATTTCTAACAAACATGCTTCTAGATTGTTTTCATCCCTGAAACAGCAGCTCCAATGCAAAATACTCGTAACATCAGCATTCCCTTCCTTTTCAGGAGAACACAGTTGTTTCTATGGTTGATAGCAGAAAAGGAGGAAAAAAACGTAAATCCAGATGGCAAAGACTCCTTAGCACCCATTAGACACAATTAGGAAAAAAACCCGATGCCAGTCCCTTGTAGGCTAATGAAAGCTTTAATGAAAACAATGTTTGTTTCAAAGCTAACTTGCTCAATAACCTGAAGTTTGAAGCATTCAAGTATTGAGCGCTGCTGTGTTCACATACCTCATCATAACAGTTTGTCTGTCAGGCCGCACATCGATTAGGATCTTCATTATCTGAGGTTCAAATCCCATATCCAGCATTTTGTCAGCCTCATCTAAAACCTGCTAGAACAAAGTGTTTGTGTCTATTCCTTAGGTGAGGGGTTCAGCAAGACACTTCACAGCCAGTCATTTTAATGGTCACTATCTCAATTCCAGAATCCACTCCCTAGCTTATTGCAAAGCTTGTTTGATTTGTTTCACCTCTTCAGTTTCCTTTAGGCTTTTTCATTTAGTAGTACATTTGCAGATAGAACAGAGGAAAAAACAAAAAGGGATGGATGAGAGTACTTGGTGCTTACTTTCCTTATTTCTGACAACTGCTTAATGAAGTCCACAACAGAGATACGATAGCTATTAGCATTGTTTATTTCCAAACTCCTTAAAGCCAAGTCCCAGTTTGTAAGTGAACCCCCACCCCCAACTGACAAGATCTTAGACTTCTTGTTGTCTACACATTTTCTTGTTTGATGATATTATTTCAGTTATTTTTCTTGGCAAGGAATCCTTGCAGGCCAGTTCTAATGTGAAAACTATTTTCCTTCATTAAATTAGTTATGGGTACGTTTTACATTACTTTCATATTTAAAGAATAAAATCGCTAACCCAACCCACCTTTTACATCCTGATTTATATTCTTTTTCTAATATTTTCTTTCCCCAATCACTTCCCAATTATTCATGCATAACTCCAATACCCTTAGATTTGAAAAAAACACTCAAATTACTGACAAATGAATACTGACATCCTGAACACAGCAAGACACAACGCAATCCTCAAACAACAATCAAAAGGATATACAACAGAATTTCCCAGTGTTTCTTCAGGAATCATGAAGAACAGCAGCCTGCCTGCTTGGATTGCTAAAAATCTGAGTCAAGACTACAACTGACTTGTTGGTTCTGAAGGCAAGATGACCAATTCCCTGATGCTTCCCCTTCACCTTGTGTACGGTGTATAGTCAAATTAACTGTAATAATCTCTGAAAATGGGTACTTACGTATTTTTGAAAAACAAAATAAAACAAACCCCACAAAAACAGACAAGGCAACAGTTGTAGCTGTAACCCAGGCTCTCACCTTGGAAGTCCTTGGCAAAACAATTACAGAATATTAATACTCAGTGCACCTGGGGAGCACTCACAAGGCTCATCAGTATCTTTAAATGCAAATCATAAATAAAGCTGTTTAAGGAAGTGTGTTGTTTATCCAAGGTGTTAAATTTGAAACCCAATATCCCTCTGTTTTCTATGAAATAAGGCTGCAAGATTTAATAATTTGTTGGCTAAGAATTGACAAAGCAGCCACAGAAATAGTAAACATGTTTTATAGGGAAGTACAAGAAGCTACAAGGAAAAATATACAGCAACAGTTAAACAAACAAACAAAAAAAGCCTGTTTTCAGACAGGACCTAAAGAAGCAGAGCATTTCCAGGAAGTCTGAGGCCTAAGACATTAACCACTGCTCAAACATAGTCCTTACATAGGCTTCAATCTGCTGAAAATATCTTGATGCTAGAGGTATAGCAACAGATGTTGACTCCTGCTTTACCGTAC
This sequence comes from Alectura lathami, assembly GCA_013399715.1. Lineage (NCBI taxonomy): Eukaryota > Metazoa > Chordata > Aves > Galliformes > Megapodiidae > Alectura > Alectura lathami. Next base: position 195,080 of record VXAV01011320.1, on the reverse strand, counting down.
ATTTTTCCATTTGATGGCTAATTCTTTTTAGTGATGCCATACTTCAGTGTGTCCTGCACATACCAAAGGATCTGATTCTAGCCACACACATTCTGTGCTTGGGAAAGCAGCGTGTGCTGGTATCAAGGCTGCACTTCACCTCAGTAGAGGAAGATTACCAATGCTCCTATAGCATGAAGAAAGCAAGTTTTTGGGCCGTGTTTCCTCCTGCTTACCAACGGTGTGTTTTCCTTCTACCTCAGCCTACTCACCCATAGGCTATTCCAAAAAGATTCTCTGCAGACGGTGAAATCTCTAAGGTGCTACACCACCAGTGGCCCTGTCAGTAGGCTCACAATCGTTAGCAAGAACTGGAGCTAACTTGCTAGAGCACAGTAAGTATTTAGCACCTGGGGACAGGGAGGAAGAGCTGGCCAGGTTGTCAAACAAGGCAACACATACAACAACAAGGCACAAATAATGTCAACGCATGGAAATATTTTACAAAATAGTCATTGGCGTCCAACATAGCCAAATGCAAGAATTCAATGAAGACAAAAAGGATCCAGTAAGAAGTTGAGCCATCAGCAACCTTTAAGAAAAGACAACTCAGAGAAGGCATTTCATCTCTTCATAACTGATCTTCACAAAATAAACTTTGAAACAGCAAATATTACTAATACAACAACTTATCATTAAAACACTTATTGTGTTAGAAGCCTATTTTTTTTTTCCTAGGGAATATCGCATACCCACTACACAGTCACAATAAGCACGAACCATTACACCATCACCAGAGTTTTAACTGAGATTCAGAAAGTTGAAAGAAAGATAAATTAAACCTTGAGCTCATGCTAAGTCACCATTTCCCAGCTGGTGCACTGCTTATTCCATATCAGCTACTTGCCAAGTATGTTATGCTCTTCAAGTTCACAAAGTTGTTCATCTGAAGATCATTCAGCCTCCCAGGAGTAGCAATGACAATATCCACGCCTTTGGTAACCACATTTATCTGGCCTTTTCGGTCAC
>VXAV01011320.1:133827-191339 GCA_013399715.1 Alectura lathami | reverse complement strand
AAAAAAAAAAAAAAAAAAGGCACACAAAAGCTATATAAAAGTAGAGTTTTGAGGTGTTAATATGGATTTTGTCTTCAATCCTCGTCTGCTCTGAAGATTTTTTTTCTGCAGATCTACTTCAAGCTTTTCCTAGCTTACTCACAGAATGGGTAAATCAGCTTCTCCTCATGTTCACAAAAATACATTTTTACACAAACTTTTTTTTTCCTCCCATACAGTAATGGGTAAGGTGAAAAAGGAAAGCATTCCTTCGTTTATAACAGAAAAGCTATTCCTCAGTGCCTGGTCTGAACCTACAAAACAATGTCCTGTTGCTCTTGACTAGCTGTAACAATAACACTGTTAAGGTAACAGGTGTCCATTCCCTCAGTGTGAAAAGGTAAAAGAGAAAAAACAGATGCATGCAAAAAGAAAAATAAGGAAAGGTGCTTAAAGATAACATGCTTCAAGGACATTCACCAACTTTGTTAGGACCATTAGAAAGGGCTGAAGCCTCCAGCAGCAGGGCCTGATCAGAATCAGTTGAAACAGATTATCTGCATTTCTTGAAAAGTAACCATGTAGGTTTCCAATCAAAGTCAATGGATACAATTAACTGAGGCAGGTACTCATCAGGATGTACTTGCAAAGATAAAACATAACAGTAATAAAAGTTGAAACTTGTTCTGAAGATGCCATTTGACTAAGATAAAGCGAAGCCAAGAGGTGTTTATCAGGTGAATTTGGAAGGACCTAGAAAACCCGAACAGGCTGTCTCCTGAAACAGAGAAACAGCCAAAAGCTGATGAACAGGTTTGATTTTTACCCCCTCTACCAGACCAAATGCTTCAGAGAAGCGGTTAACCCCTGATGTTAATTTTCCAAGCAACTCGTCTGCTAGTTATCATTTAATTCGTAAGAGCTACCTTATTACTAGACACTAACATAATAACTGCCTCAGTATTTCATCACCCACCTCATCAATTTTTGCATGTTAACAGTAATTTTTGCCAAACACATGATTCCTTACAGAACTGATCTTACCGCCACAGTTCTACTTCTTCTTGTGACATAGATGCAGTCCTTGATGATTCTTTATAGAAGTTTTTCTCAATTGGAGGCAAGTCTTAATCACAAGAAAGCAAACTTGAGTCAGTAAGAAATGCTGGACATTCAGGGTAGGTCTGCTAAAGCTTAGGATGGAAATCCCAAAACCAAACAGTCTATGCCTTGTACTAGAGGACTAGTCAAAAACATCGGTAGAGCACTGTCATTTGAGTAAAATGTGAAGGCTAAGAGAAACACTTCATACTGCCAATGTATTAAACACTAAATACCTGCAGAAGAGCCAATTCCCTGCATTTCAACTTCTAAGTAATCTCTACAAATACATGCAGTACAGTTTTTTAACAATTCTCAGATTTTTGCTACAGCCACCTACAAAACCACAGCATTTTCAAAGGCTGGAGTACAAATACAAATTTAGTAGTTATAGACTCATCACACAGTGACTACAGCATCCTCCATGACCACTCTAAGAAATGCTGGCACGCTCACTTCACTGCATATACTTAACTCATCTGGACACCAAAAGATTCAGTAACATCAAAGTAAAAATTTATAACATTCACACATGCAAGAGATCTGCCGTATGAGAATCGCTGCCATACAATCAAAATTTTAAAACTAACCTGCCCACTTCAGAGCCTCGTGTTTCGCCCTGTTTTCTCGAAGAGAGGCCCAGTTAATCACTGGTTTCTCTGGGATATTTTCAGGCTTGATAACATCCAAGGCTTTACCTGTGGAGTCAGTACCAAAATGCTGCTGTTAGATGGAATCTCCTGGAGGTGGGCAGGTAGAACACCACTCTCCAAACACACACACACTTTATTTTCTTTTGTATTGCAAGACCTCTTAGGTGATTCTGAATAGATACAAAGAATAGTTACAAAGAATAGATACAAAAAATAGTTCTTTCTTAGGACTTAGCCTGAAGCAGGGGCAGAAAAATCTGTACAAATACACTGCTGATAACAAAAGAAGCTTTTCAACATCTTCAGCCACTTAAAGTAGCTAAAGGTTCCAAAATGCTGCTCCTCCAGTTGCTACTTGAGCAGCGAGCTTTTGGAAGAGTTGTGAACCAGGCAGACAGCAAACAGAAAGCTCTATTTCCAACAGCTACAAGAGTAAGGTTTACTTCTAAAGCAGCCAATGTCACCAAAATAAAGCCTCTGTGTAGTTGCACTCTACACCCCTTTTTAGATGAAGTTAACACTTCTTAAGAAAGTGAATTTTTAATACTTGAGACATATAAATGGCAAGGTTTGTTGGTGGAAAAGCAGGAAATACATGGGAAAAATGATACAGTCACACACAGGTATGTGTATTATTTAATCCTGGCCACTTGAAAGAAACATGCTAGCCTACCTTCTCAGGCACTTTTAAAAATCTAAACTCACAACTACTCCATTCCTTATTCTAAGTCTGGAACGCAATTTTCAAATGCCTTCTTCCTCATCAGTTGCCTCAGAGCAACAACTATGGACATAGCCCTTGTCCCTAAGGACTTACTGCAGGGTTACACCTTGCACTAACAGCTAACAGAAGCAGCATCTCAAAGTACAGCCATTGCACATTACACTACAGCCAGTAAAGTGAGGCATGATATGCAACATCAAACCTTAAATGCTAACTTCCCGTGAAAGGAGTAAGAAGTCAGCCTGACCCATGCTGCAAGCAGCACCTTTGCTTTGTAACCTATGTCTGTAAAAGCTTACTGAATTTCATAATTGCACTGACACTACATTAGAACCTACGCTAGAAACAATGCTTGGATTAAGGAGGATGTCCAGACAATTTCTGCTGTAAGGAGGTATGCCATCACCCAAGATCAAGGTTAAAGTCATTTCACTTTGATAAAACATGTCAAACTACAAACACACAGAAAGACAATCTATAGTCTTCCCGCCCCCCTCCCTGTAACACACTTCTTACATTTCTCAGTCCCACCTCTAGTGTTGTTATGTCCACAGCTTGCAACTGCCTTGTCAATCAACATCTTGGCTTTGTTTTGTACGTCAGTGCTGCCAAAAATCTTCACTTCGGCTTCAGAGGTTCTCTTAATAACCTGTGTTCATAAAACTCCATTGAGTATTTCATACTACATGGACAAACATTACATAAAAATATACACCAAAACCAATCTGATGTTTTTCCCCAAAGCTGAACTTCTCTTCCCAGGAAAAGCCCTTTAATTTCCTTTCTGAAAGAAAAAGGGATAAACACACTTTAAATGAAAAACAAACAAACAAAAAAGAGCAATAACAGTAAACTGTTCCTACTTTCACACACCATTCAAGCTACATCCCTTAATTCCTCATTTTTTTAGAAATACCTATTCCTGTAAATGATTAGCATTATTAAGCATTGCAATATCTTTTCAACTTGCTATAGCAGCTCTGGTTTACACTAAAGCATGAATGACACACAGCAGACAGTACCTGTATCCTAGAACCTGAAGAATCCTCAAGTTCTTTTATTTTAGCTCCTCCCCGACCTGTTACAAAGAGAAACCTCTATAATGCCTGCAACAGAGGCCACACTCCCCAAAACTAATCTGTAACCGTAAGTATTTTGATTTCAACCAAACCCAAGACCTTCCTAAGACAGCTGACCTCCATAAATAAAACAACATGTGGCACAGAACCGTTGGAAAAAGTCAGGCTGCTTTTCTGCTAGTTAGCTAAACACAAGAGATGGGAAAAACAAAGCACTTCAAATAAAGGGAGCAGCAAAACCAGCTCAGGGAAGAGCCATCTTTACACCACATGAATAAAGAGAAGCTTCAGCCCACTTACAGACTGCTAGCTGAGTGAAACAGACACCAACCCGAACAGCTTAGGGAGGATAAGATCCCCCGCCCCTTCAGCCTCACTCCTCAGGAGCATCCTGCTGCCACCAGGAAGGCACATGTCAGAGGGCTGGGTGAGCCAGAAGCTTCCCATCGCAGGGAGATGGAAGGCAGTGACGCACCCCTCAGGGGCACGGAGGGAGAGGCCCCCACCAACAAACCTCTCCATGCTCTGCATCCAGGCCCCCTGCCCTCCCCATCCACCTACCTCAGCTCCAAGTGCCCCAGAGCCAGAACGCAGCTGCCATTACCTATCAGAGCCCCGACCAGGGCACCGTCGATGAAGAAGCGGAGGGGCTCCGTGGCGTCCCGAGCTCTCCCGACGGTGGCTCTCGGCCGCCACCACCGTGCCGCCTGCCCCCGCTCCTCCTCTACGAGGCTCGCCACCTCCTCCTGCCGCCACTTGGAGCTCCGTTGTCCCTCGCCGCTCTCCACCAAGGCACGGTTCCGCGAAGTCGCCANTAGTTAGCTAAACACAAGAGATGGGAAAAACAAAGCACTTCAAATAAAGGGAGCAGCAAAACCAGCTCAGGGAAGAGCCATCTTTACACCACATGAATAAAGAGAAGCTTCAGCCCACTTACAGACTGCTAGCTGAGTGAAACAGACACCAACCCGAACAGCTTAGGGAGGATAAGATCCCCCGCCCCTTCAGCCTCACTCCTCAGGAGCATCCTGCTGCCACCAGGAAGGCACATGTCAGAGGGCTGGGTGAGCCAGAAGCTTCCCATCGCAGGGAGATGGAAGGCAGTGACGCACCCCTCAGGGGCACGGAGGGAGAGGCCCCCACCAACAAACCTCTCCATGCTCTGCATCCAGGCCCCCTGCCCTCCCCATCCACCTACCTCAGCTCCAAGTGCCCCAGAGCCAGAACGCAGCTGCCATTACCTATCAGAGCCCCGACCAGGGCACCGTCGATGAAGAAGCGGAGGGGCTCCGTGGCGTCCCGAGCTCTCCCGACGGTGGCTCTCGGCCGCCACCACCGTGCCGCCTGCCCCCGCTCCTCCTCTACGAGGCTCGCCACCTCCTCCTGCCGCCACTTGGAGCTCCGTTGTCCCTCGCCGCTCTCCACCAAGGCACGGTTCCGCGAAGTCGCCAACGACTGCCGCAGGGGCACAGCGGCAGCCGCAGATGGCGGCAGCCCCGGCTCGTCCGCGTCCTCACCGCCGCCCTCCTCCCAGTCGGACATGGCGCCCTCCCCTCAGCCACCGCCGCACGTGCGGCGGGCCTTAACGCCCTTCAGGCTGTGGGCGCGCTGATTGGTCATCGCGAGCGGCTCTGCGAGCAGCGATTGGCTGGCTCGCCGAGACGCGCGGCGGCGGGGGAGCCTATGGCCCGCCCTGCCCAGGCCTAGTCCCCGCCCACGGTTCGGTCGGCCGCTGGGGCCAGCGTCCCCCCGCCCTGCCCTGCAAAACCGCATTCCGTTACACCAAATCCTCTCCTCAGCAGAACTGCAGAAGGAGCTGGGTGAGGAAGGCACGCCGCAGCGGCGGGCTGGAGCAGTTCTCACGATGCAGCCCAGAGGGGCTCTTGTAGGCCCCAGGCAGCTGATGGCCGTCTGAGGGACCCCGCTCCTCACACGGCCCCGGCTTCCCATCCCGAATAAATCCCTGCTCATCCTGCAGGGAAGGCCATAATGCCTCCAAAACTGGTTTCCAAAGAGATGCTGAAACATCTAGAGCTTAACTAAACTCTGCTGCAAACGGCAGAAACTGCGCATATCAGGCTGGTTTGTGAGCGTTTTATGCCAGTGAACTTCCTTTGTAGCATTTTGGCCCACTTAATTAAAAACAACTAAACTAAACTAAATAATTCTTTAATGTAGCAAAACAAACAAACAAACAAACAAAAAAAACACAGTAAGCATGGCTGGTACTTTTCAAATCATTTTTATTAACAACAATATGGATTCAACGTTGTCAAGAAGTTACAATTAACATTGTAATGTACTGGCTAATGTCGTTGCAGTGTCAGTGGAAGCAGCCTTCACACTTTCTAAACCTTTTGCCAAAGCGGCTTTTTATCTTTCAAAAAAGTAAAAAATGCTTCCAATAGCAGGTGATACTGGGTATGTCTGGAACTGTCCCGTGTGTAGCTGAGGGAATGGCCACATCTGCATCCAGATGAGTGAACAGGAAAATATTACATGCTTCCACTGATGCTGCACGGGAGAATTCTTCTTTCAAAAACCAGTTTCTAGACAGTGACAGCACTCTGTGTGAGGCTGTAATCCATTTGAATTAAGTCGATTAACACACTTGAATAATGTGAAGCAGAAATATCTGGGCAAATTCTTTTCTGACCTGTATCTCATTCAAACCTCATGATTCTGTAATAATCCAAAAGGATTGCATGACATATGAGTCAGGATAAAAGTTGGCCCAGAGAGGCAAGTTCATTCCTGGTGTAGGTGGGTTCAGCTCCTTTAAGGTCAGTGGAACTGAGCCTGGGCATCCCAGTGAAGGCTGAACTTCACCCAGCTGGGCAGTGAATTCATTGAATACAGTGAAGCCAACAAAGGATGAATTTANCCACCCATCTTTGCCCCCCCCCCCCCCCCCCCCCCTTTTTTTTTATTCCTTTACTGTTATATTTTCTTTTCCCGCTTACTCCTCTTTTCTGATTATTCTCCTGTTCTCTGTGCTTTTTAAAAATGTCCCTTTTCTTCTTCCCTTTTTATACCAATACTTTGTGCGTTATCTCATATAGTCAATGTGACACGGGTAAATTCAGCTAAGTATTAGTTTCCTCAGGAAATAATTGGAATATTACCATTTTCACTTTAAACAGATGCCCAACGAAGTCAGGATTTGAATCTGAGCTCCTGATTCAAGAAAAATTCTTACTGAATTCAGTAGAATTTTTGCCTGAGTAAGGATTGCAGGTCCCAATCCAGAAATACTACTGTACATCAGATGTTCTACTATACATCAGCAATTCGGTATGATTTGACTCATCACAGAAGAGCAGGTGAATGACTTATCACCATACTATAATGAGAGCAGTCACTTTAAGTAGGATTATCTCAAAAACATATGTAACAACCGTGGGCACTGTGAATAAAAGTGTATGATCTTTGCAATCTTGAACCCTAGGCTAAAACACTATATTCATATTTAAATAAAAAGTATAGATCATATAAGCCAGGAGCAAATACAAATTCTTAAACAAATAGTAATAATCAAAACTATTCCTTTCGGTTCTCTCTTCAATCAGATACAAGAAACATGCTGATCAGAAAACAGTTATTTGGATAAAGCTTAATTCCTGAAGCTCTTACTAGGTTCAAATTCTCTCCTCAACAATCCTCAAATGGATTGCAAGTCAGAAGAAATTTTGTCCTCTGTCCCTAGTCATGAGAAATTCTTATTAGCTATCATGACCTTGAATTTAATAAGCAGCTCAGGACAAGACTTGAAAAGTCAGACAGGTCCTTCTTTTGTGAAACCAATGAATGACTGTCAGTCATTACACTGTCTTAAAAGAGAGAGCATAGAAACAGGAAACTCCTGATGAGGAAATACAGCAAAGCTTATAAAAATCCAAACAAACAATTCTTCCTCTCCAGAATTTCATATATTCACTACTCTATTTTCTACCAATATTATGTTAAAAAAAAAATCCTATATGATAAGACTTGCAGCTACAAAAATAATAATGGTGAGCATAAAAGAAAAAAAAATCAGGTTTTTAAACCATAATTTGAAAAGATATGATCTTCTGGATTTATTAGTACTTTGTAAAAGACATTAACATTTTCATACATAATTTATAGAATTCATTCTTTTGTGCACAACATTGTATTAAATAAATTAACTTAAAATTAGAAGGACTCAAGCATGTCATTTAAGGCAAAAATACCAAGTTTCCGTGAGATAAGTTATCAGCAAAACCCAAGGCCCTGCTTCTGGTACTGAATGCGTACAGTCAGAGACAATGCTAAGTTCTCCCATTGCCTCCTTCCCGGCTCAGTGGGGGGCAATGATCGGCTCGTGCAGGCGCAGGTGGAAGATTGGAGGCCAAGTCGTGATGCCTTTAGTTTTCTGTCCCATCAAGGAGGGGAGGGGAGTTTCGTTACTGGCATATATTGCCACGTGCCTCATCTCTTGCTCCTGACCTGGACCTAAGGGCAGGTTTATGCTTAGGCTGGCAGGAGGCTTCATATAAAAGGCAAGAAAGGCACCATAAACCATTAGGAAAAAAGAAAGAAAAGCCTAAAAACTTGTAAGTTTTTGAATTTTGAATAGTAACTTTAACTTTCAGATTTGCCTGAATGAACTGCAGAAATTCAAATAAGTTAAATGAATGGAAATGTGGAAAAAAAAAATCTATTTATCCTCACAAAATTACTGTTGTATTCAGGCTTTAGTATAACCAGACTGCACATTAAAGAAAGCAAGAAGGGCTGAATGTGGTAAATTATATGGCAAATCAGTGGTGAGGAAATTGCGCTTCAAGGTGTCTTTCAGGATTTAACAGCTGACATTTGCTCTGGCATGAGCCATGGAGCACAGTGTACCATCCGTGGACTCCGTATAATGACACAATATATACACTCTACAGTTTGCATGTACTTTCACATAATAAGGTTATCATGTAATACCCAGGAATACTTCTGTAAAGGAAATATGGAAGCAGAAATTACAATGGTTTCATAGTAAACAGATCAAGTCCTTCACAATACAATCTACAGCATTTAGCCATGATTAAGACTGGAGTGATGTTTTTGATGTATATAGTAAGTTCCCAGCAGGTCTGGGCCTTGAGAAAGCACTGCCCTGAGTGAGCTGGCACTGGCACCCCCATACATTCGCCGTTCCTGCTGCTAGAGGGAAGCTGAGCCCAGGTCAGGTTGTCTACAAGCCTGCGGTGCAGGAGGGGTATGATTTTGGGGGAGGCAATGCACAGAAGCCTTGTTCAGCCGGGAAGAACAAAAGCCTGGTTAGGCTTTCCTCAAGGGTTCTTCCAATGGCAAAGCCTTGCTGGGGATGTGCAGATAGGCACTAACACTGTTCCTGCATCACAGCAGAAGTGAAGTGTAGGTAGGATAAGCAAAAAGAGGATGTATCAAGCAGGAATGCTCAGTCTGATATAGGTTTTGAATTTTTAAAGTCAGGTTTTAGAAGGAAGCAGTCTGAACGTCCTCTATTGGAAAGTTTGTAAGAAATAACTGCTGTGTTGAGCCACAAAAATGTGACCAATTTCCCACTCTCCTCCTCCCATTTAAAAATAATAATAATAAAAAAGCAAAACCAACCAACCAACCAAAACCAAAAAAACCACACCAAAACTAAAAAAAGAAACCTGCCTTCAATTTTATCAGTTAAGGTGGTCTTCCTGCTTCTGTTTCCACTTCCGGTTGCCTACATGGCTTTTGTGGAAATAGCACTCACTATCTGTACCTGCCAGGCTGGAATTTAAACAATATTTTTGCCTCTTTAACTTCCTTCCTTTATTTTCTGGGATCATTTTCCTTCCTGCCCATCTACATCTTTATTCTTTTTTTCTTCACTGACTGTGTTGTCTTTACCTCTTCCCCATTTTGTCCTCTTTAGTTTCACTCTGTATTTCAGTTCCTCTTTTTCCCTCCCTCCCCAGCCTCATGAACTACTGCCGTGGCATCAGGTTGTGACTGCGAGGAAGATTGCCAAAATTTCCACAGAAGGAAATACTGCTTCTATCACGAAGGTGGTGCCCGTGTCTTTCCTTCATGTGCTGCTGCCAAAATGTTTCAGATTCACATGGTAGTTCCTCAACAAAACTGGAAGAAGGTGAGATTCCCCTGCATCTTTAGTGCAGTCACCCAAGCTATCCATTTCTGAGGCCAGCCTCAACCTTTAGAATACAACATTTTGTAACAAAAGAACGTTCTCATTATAAAGAACAACGTGATAGTAGTAGTGTGTTGGGTACTTTTGCCTCAACACTAAATCACGAAAAATCGGACGGATGTTAACATACTGTTTTTCAGAGTTAAAAAAAGAACTGATCACTGATGAGCTAATGTGTAAATCTGGCAACTGGCAGCCATTTCTAACCCCATATATCTGGTTTCCTTGGTACCTCGCTAGCAGCTGTAGATAATTTTTTGTTGTAAACATAAACTATCATCTAAATCAGGACATATATATATACTTAAATAGTTCAGAAGCAAAGTGCTTTAAATCTTACGATTTTTACTTCTGCCCTGTAGAAACGGCACTAGGTCTAAATGCTCAACTTGTTGCTTTTTGATACATCCTGCAGCATTAGCTTTGTAGGCAATTCATTATTTAAACCTACTGTACTACATGAAAGGCTGCCGTACCGTAGGTATAAATTTGAATTTCAGCCATCACTTGAACATGCATTTTCATGCAACTAGGAGATATGGGCTCATTCAACTGTTTTTCAGATTCATCCTGATTTTTGTGATTTTATCTCATTAAAAAGGCTTTCAAAACAGTTCATGCTATGATATGTATGACTAGAGGAATGACCCAGCCAATGACGAAAGCCCACAAGCTGTTATTTAAGTTTGACATGGAGCAGACTGAGTGCTTCTGTACCGTCCCCTGGCTTGCAAATGCTTTGAGATGATCTTGATATTCCAGTCCTTAGAGAGTCAGTGGAGAGAGTTGTTTCCACTAACGGACGAGAGATGGGTTCAGTAGTCTCTGTTCCTTCCTCTGTCTCCAACTCTTCGTCAGTTATAAATAATTTTGACTCCCTCCACTTGGAGTATATGTCTTGGCTACCTCTTGAACCACTGGAGTCACTGCCAGCAATCTGTACATTCAGTTCTTCTGTTGACTGTATAAGGTTTTGTACAGATAAAGATTTTCCTAAATCCATTTGCACCACAGGTTTAACTGAGAGCAAAGGTTCCCCTTCCGTATCCAGACCTCTTCTCCATGCGAGATCCTTGGTTGCGCTGGGCTGCGCGACTTGTCCGTTATCCTTTGATGCAACAAGGCAAGCGGTGACACCAGAAACATTTTCCTGTGTGGTTACAGGAATAATGTGAACAGGCTCAGGCCTACTGATATGCTTCATTGATGAGAAAGGTGGTATTTGCAATGTTGTTGGAGTTGCTGGCTTAGTCGCCTGGTTTATTTGGTTTGATGTGTTATTAACTGTTGTAGGTCCATCGTTTGGCACTTGCGTTGCTTGACTATGCATAGCTGGACTAAAAGCATAGTAAGCCTGAGTGCTAAATTCATTTGGTGTCAGTATAAGCTGTAGGCCGCGAGGCAGATTGGCACTAGCTGATCTGGATACACATCCACTCATTTGTGCAGAGTTAGACAAATCTTTGCTATCTGATGGACTTTGATAATCAGAAGTCTGCTCACACTCAAAAGCTGGCATCTGAAATGAAGCCAAAGTGAGCGCTGATGCAGATCCTTTTCGCAAAACTTGTTGATAAATATCTAACAGACAGTCCAGTTTTGACTCAATGGATTGTACCTACAGGAGAAAAGAAAGAGGATAACATTAATGCACAATAAAAATTTGATATATTTGGAACCCAAGCAGAAGGAAAACGTAACTGCTGAAGAGAAAAATGTTAGGAGCTTGATCCCAGCTATTGGTTCATGAAAAATAAAGTCAAAAGCCTTGTAGCTATAGGTTTTTCATAAGCAAGCTGATAAAAGGGAAAAAAATCATTAACTTGCAATTTTTTCTTTCTTATTTTTCTGTACGTGGAACACAGTTGAAGTAATGCGATTCATATCTTTTATTTCACTGTGCAAATGAAGCAGATGTCAGAAGAAATTATTTTACCTGTTCATCATTTGAAACTGGCAATAAAATACACAAAAGTCATGAGCAACAGAGCAAGACAAAACCACAGCCACAGATGATCACTCTACCTGTTTCTCCACCTTGACTACACGCCCTAACATACTGAGGTCATCAGTTGTCTCATTCTCTGCCGTATTCTTTTCTCTGCTTCTTTTATCTGCTGTGATTTGTCCTTTCCCAAGAATTTGGTCAACGCTGTAAGAGAAATTAAAAGCTGATGTGATTCCTGAAACTGGTGATAATATGAAGTGTTAACCATATTGAGACATCAAGGTTAAAATCACAGTACTTCAGCAAAGGACCTGAGAAAGAAGACAAACTTATTTATATTAGAAAATCAGAAAAAACATGAGAGATTTTTGAGCATTTGGACATTAGCTTAGACAGCTTTCTTTTACATTCGCACCAGCTGGGAGCCAGAACTTAGCGATCACCTGGGAGAGCCAGGGCTGGACATGCTGCGAGGCAAGAGAGCAGGAGCCTTTGCCTGCAGCCTGCCATTGGAGAGAAGCAGATGTACCAGTACCACACCCAGATCTCCCTTCAGAGCATCAGCACTGAGCCCTGGGAAAGCCATCAGTTTTCAGCAGGAGTCTCAGCCCTGATGCTGACTTCATCCTCTTGGCAACCTAAATTGTTGTTTATGAATAAATTTTCCACAAGAACGACAACCTTTTCTATCATTCAAACTTCCATGTTGTGGGGGCGAATTAGACACTTTTTGTGTTTGTTTTTACACACAATTTAATTTCTGGCTCAGCTGTGTTCTGAACACAGCTGGGCTGAAGCATGCATGGATGGCAGTTTGTACCCAAATACAACAAACAAATGTTAAATGTTATCAATATTCATTATGTCAGTGAATGACATAACGAGATGTTTATGCAGAGCAGAAATTACTGTTTCTGTACCGTGACTGAAGACTCTTGATCCTGCATAACATGTCCAGGTGACCTGCCGAGTACTGTTCAATGACATCTTTGACATCATATGGACGAAGTGTTTCCTTAAACTTTCTCTTTGCAACATGAAATTTCATAATTCTGTGGAAAAAGCATTTCACAGATTAATCCTCAAAGTAGTTGCAAAACAATGCAATCTATTCCACTGTCAAAATACTGTCAGAGAGTTTCTTTTCACATTGAAGGTATTTTCAGTACAGTGTTACAGTTTTCTGTGATACTTTTGTGGAAATGTGATGTCCACTGAGTAGCTCTTCTTGGAATGAAAAGCTTGATTATTATATTGCAGATCTGAAATAATAGAAATGACAAATTTGGAGAGCAAATGACAGCGTTTATTATGCTATTTAGTAACTGTAAAGGAACAAATTAAAAAACCTCAAACACCATCCTGTAGTAGTGTATTAGTGGAATGTCAGGGAGACCCTACTTTGTACAGTTAGGACAGACATTATGATATTTGGAGTCAGATTATTAGTGTATAGTGACCCTCTACTGATTTCTGTATTACACACAAATGTGCTTCCAGATATTATCAGCCTTTTGTGCCAGTGCTCAGGTTGTTATTTCCATTCTGGTAACTTCCAGTTAAAAATGAGATTGCTTGTCACTAATACAGAGCTTGAAATATGATCCTGATTATAGAAATTAAAATGGAAAAGGCCTGTTAAGAGCAGTCCATCACCTTGACAGTTCAGGACTGATCTCCATGAAGTTTTAAATATGTCAGATGATGATGCACTTTCCTCTTTTCCACTGTGAGACAGTTCTACAGACTAATAGATTTCGGTGCCTTTTGTAATTTGAAAGGTTCCGAAGATGGGATATGGATTTTTTTTTCCTTTTAGCTGTCAAATGATGTCAAGGTGCTCTGTTCCTAACAGTCTGGCAGCACAGACAATCTCCTGCAATCTAGTTCTTTATTCAGGTTACGGAGAATAAATGATGTAGCCGACATGCAAGAAAGTATTGTTCTTTTGTTATTATTCTCTCTGTTTAAGTGGTCACAATTTTTGACTTTATGCTCTTGATAAAAGTAAAAATATGAAATTCTATTAGAAAAGCAGAGAATTAATAGCATAAGTGAAGAAAAATGAATATATCGCAACTGGCTGGTTTTACAAGAGAAGAGACAGAGGACTATTTTTTATTAACAGCCATAGAAGCTTCTTAATCAATGTGCACAAAAATCTCAGTCACTGCTTTGCAGCTTTGTAAGAGCTTAAAGTTCAGATGACAAACCCAGCACTGAAAGCAGCCCAGTGAGGTGTAACTAGACTACTCCTGTTTTAGGTATTAGCTCGTATGAAGTCACCTAAATTAACTTCAACAGGGTTTGGAACAGATCCTCATTGCTTACTTGGTTTTGCTTTCAATACCTACAATTTTACATAAACTGTGGGAAAAAAAAAAAAAAAAAAGTTATAAATATCTGGTACTTTAAAAGCCTGTAAGTTGATTAAGAAACATAAAACGTGAACTCTTTCAGTGAGGGAACCTAGCAACTGCTCTGTAGTTATTAATTCAGTTGATTCTCCATAGTTATTTACTTTCAATTTTAGAAGCTGAAATGTCTTTCAGTATCTAGAAATAACTACATAATTGAGCTTGGTAGGTCTGAACACCCATTTGGAAAGACTATTACAACTATACAGGGCATATTCAAAAAGTGAAGTTGAATTGTGACTAAAAAGCTTTTAGGCTTCCTTCATTTGTGCTTCTAGAATAAAAAGTGGCTTGTTCGGGTGTGTGATAAAAACAATGTGGGCAACCTACCTGTACCAAAAAGGAAACATGAGCACAAATTATTCACATTCCCTAGCCTTTAATACAAAACAGTAGCGATAGAGAAAGCATTCAGAATATAGCTTGCTGTGTCATTTCGGATTACACCACACGGGGGCAAAAAAGATTCATGAGAAACGAAACGAGTTGCTCTGTCAATGCCTAAATACTAGCACGGATATAACAGCAGTAATTTAAGAATTAACCCAGATGAACAAAATACATACTTCTCATGATTTTTTTAACCTCTGTATTTGTTTTTAAATCACTGTATGCCATGGTGGAACGTGCTGGTTTTATAACTCAAGTATAACGTGATAGAAGATACAGCGTTTTATAAACCTGCCAAAGCCACTAGTGCCACAATTTTCTGTTGAGAATTAGCCATAAATAATAGCCATTTTCAATGACGCCTCCAGAAAGCAACAACAAAAAATTTTGTGTTGCATTAGACCAGTATGTCAAAGTGGTTCTTCTACAGTTAATATCTAAAACACAGGTTCAGTAAACTTTACACGCCCTGTTAATTGTCAAAAAAGTCCAATACCAACTTCTGTCTGACCTTCAGGATCGGCACTGCTTTAGAAGTACAGTGTTTTCTGAATGTGCAAGTTGCATACCATTCCTTGTGTTTGTTGCATTTTTCTTCCATTCATGTTGCCCTGTACAGCATTAAAAGGTATTATGCTTAACATCAGCGCACTGAGACAGAACATCTCTAACCATCTGCGCAGCTCTATCACATGCACGGGAATTTTTGGAACCTGTATTGTGCCAGTCTTATCACTGTCTCACGAAGAAATGGAGCATCGTTGCGCTGGGATTTCAGGTAAACTTGTACATAGTTCCTGCCATAAAGATTAAATTTGGGTAGGTCATTCAGCCTGAAGCTAGATGTTTGCTCACTCTCTGCATCAGGAAAGCAGGTGCACACAGACCTAGCTGTGCTGGCTCCTCTATCCCTCTATCCTCAGCTTGCTAAATAACTCTAAAATTCAGAAGGAATCTGGATCCAGTACAGAGAAGACAAGATAGACAAAGGTGGTGGAGAGTTAGATCCACTATGTGTAGGGTGCTGGGTCAACACTGTCTCCTCCCTGGAGCTTCGACCTGTACTAACCCATTGCCTAGGAGCCAAAGACATTCTTTTCTCCCAGGCACACTGCTGTGGTAGCCAAAGGCACATCAGAGATACTTGCTGGAACTCTGAAACACATCTGGGCAGAAAATACACAAAGAATTGGGATTTAAAAGAAATGGAGGATTCTGAAACAAAGCTATGGAGCAAATTCATAATGGCTGCTATGAATGCTTTTTGTAGAGGTAGCAGAAACATTTCAAAGACCCAAGACACATGGTAAATCATATTTTCCTTCTTTGGCTATTAAATATTTATAACTACTCAACTATACAGCTTATCAGTTCAAGAATTCTCATGTTTCATTACATTTAGCTACCTTTATTATTATTTGCTTTTAACAACAAATGAAAATACATCTATGCAGTCACTAGAATTAAAGAGAGAAAAGACCTCTTAGGTCAGGAAGTTCCTCTTCCTGCCATTGCAGTTATTCCTTATTGCATATTTATTTATGCTTCTCAATTCTAATTTTGTATTCCATAAATAATACAATAATACTGCCCTTTCTGTTGCAGAGAGCATTACAGATCTCAGTGCTTCTTGCTATGAAAAATGATCAGATGCTATATGGAAGCAAGGTATCCTCTTCTTCTTCTTAGTCTTTCTTCTGTACCTGTGAACTAATTGTGAACTAACAGAGAGAGCTGCATCTCCAGGAGCAAGCCCAGCTTATATCTGCAGGGAGTGAGACTCTTGTTGGCCTGCCCTGGAGTTAATTGCATCTCACCACGTGAACACCCAGCATTTGCAAACGCACAGAGCAGTTTTTCCTTACTTTCCCTACTACCTTAGGCTGGAGGCAAACAGAGAGTTTGGAGTAAAGGGGATAGAGGGGGCAGCACAAAAACTGGGCAGGGGAAGGCTCACTGGCAGCGTGAAAGGTTATGGGCAGGTCTGCACAGGGCCTGGGTGCACTGTTTTTTCAAGGTGATGTAGTTGGAATGGATTCCACTGTGTGTTGTTGAGGTCTTTTGCATCATTTCCATAGAAGCTATTCAAGTACCTTCTGTCCTCATCTGCTCCTGTATACCAGCATGAAAGGAAAAGCAGCCTCCCCCCTCCTCCCCTCTTCCTTTGCAATTCAAAGCTGTTGCTAAAAACAAATTTCAAAATGAGGGACAAAGTTTCCATATGGACAGATGTTATCATCTCGAAATTCTACAGTTACTATGCAGTGTCTCAGATCCTTCTTCAGATGTTTGCATAGATCGTGGTGTGGTCAGGTAACAGACACTGAATAATAAGAAAGAGGAGTATCAGCTATCTGACAAACGGAATTATCAGTCGCTTGAATTTGGGAGGTTAAGGTATAGCATTTAAGAAAGGTCTGAAGATCATTGCATATTGTGCTTTAAAGTTCTCAAAGGTGTGTTTCCAAAGAAGGATGTATACACCGTTTACAATCCGGTGAAACACGAATATTTGCAGGCAGAAATGGGAAAGATTCATGGACTGGAGATGCAAAATTCTTATCTCAACCTCAGTGGTGAAATTAGCTGTTCTTTAGTAAGCCGAGTACACAGAGAAAAAGTTGGCGATAATTTAAGAAGTTTACTTTTATCAGTTGAATAATACATCTCTGAAGCCAACAGACTGTTGCATCTTTGCTCTTCTTAGAACATTTCTGTAGAGAACCCTGTGAAGGAAGTTTGCCAAAGATGAACTTTAAATTCAATGCCCTTCCATTAGAGCTGCTAATTACCAAGAGAACCAACAACTGGCTCTGAGTGGCCGTCCTTGAGCAGGGGTTGGACTAGATGGCCTCCAGAGGTCCCTTCCATCCTAAACCATTCTGTGATTTTATGAAAAGATGGAGGTGATGCACTGGAAACAATCAATTCAGTGGTACCTTTGAAAACAAGCCCCACTAAAATGTCAAGGAGGTCTTGAGGAATTTGGGCAGTATTAAGAACGAGATGGCCATTGGTATCACTTGCCGACACAACGGCAAGGTGCACTTGGAGCCAGGAGTCAACCAGTCTATTTAAAATGCAACAGCCAGACAAGGATCTTTGGCACCAGAGACAATGAATTATGCAGACTGCTCCTAATTTGACCATTTTCCACTCAAAGGAACAGCCTTGTAGCTGGATGTCCACAGCATATAAGGATTTCTGTCACCTGCTAAAGTGCTGCTGACAAGAGATGCTTCACAGCAGTGATATTTAAGTAGCCTGCTGCAGTGGCTGTGGCCATGGAGCTGGTATCTGACACGTCCTGTGAGGTCATTTCCAGGCAGACTGGAAAGATGGTAGGAACAGACATCTGCAAGTGATCTGCCAAGCTGCCTTGGCTTGCAGAAGAGAACTAGAAACTGCCTTACTAGCTATCTGTCTACACTGGCAATCAGTGGAAAAAGGGGAAGGAAATACAAGTAGCCTGTAGGTTCTCACTGTATAAAATTCTTTGATAAAGAACTTGAATTCATTCCTATGGTACTGAGAGAATTAAGGCAAGAAGACTTTCTCACTTGAAGAAAACATCACCTTTCCATAGGTTTTTGCAGAAATCCCCTGTAGCTGCTTCCTGCCTGCTGAGGAAGGGTGCCAGGGCACCAGTGCAATGTGACATAGGGCCAGGGCGGACCCCTAGCCATAGCAACAGGTTTGCTGTCGGCACAGGGGGGACGACTGAGCTCTCTTTGCTTGTCAAATTAATCTTTATGGTGGCAGTGTTGCCTGTCAGGACTTGCACTTCAAAATATTCAGTAAAATTTGGAGCCTTAGCAGTGTGAAGGCTAAATTTAAGCATTCAATTCTGGTACTTCTGTAAGTTTCAATGCAGTTTGCTACTTTCTTGGAAAAAAAAAAAAAAGGAAACTGTTAGTTTTAAATAATTGGGGTTATATTTAGTTCAATGGATTGTGGCAGGCAAGGTTTTGCACAATTGAATGAATGTAATTATCCTGCTGTTACCACGAGAAAGTTGCAGTAAAAGTCAGATTACAGTTTCAGGAATATGGAAAGGCAATAAAAATGTAAACTTTTGAAGGAAGTAACTTTTCCAAGCAAGGTGATATGCATTCAGTAAAACTGTATCAAAATTAAATACAATATTCTGCATTACAGGAAATACACTAGAATACATTCATTATTATCTTTCTTTTCTGAGTCAAATCACATGATACTTTTAGAAATGGAAAAATTTATAATGGAAGAGCAAGGATGATGAGAAAGGATGAGTAAACCATATTAGCATTAGTTATGTGACAAATATAGCTGTGTAATAAGTTCAACTCTTTATCATTTTATTAACTGGCATGTAGTTAATCAGTATCTTAATTACAGATATCTCAAATATTTATTCACTCAGTATTTTTTACTTACCTGATTGCTCTGATGACAGTCTTAAGAGCAGGGGTGAGATCTTCTACTGACACATCACACTGGCACCCTTTATCATCATAAACATCATCTGTTCCAAGACTGGTGTCAGCTACAAAATACAAAAGCAGACTGAACAACAGGCATTTAAAATGCCTTCCTTAGTGTTTTCTAGCTGCCTGCACAATGATTCTGGAAAAAACAGCATCTACAAATCAAGTATAACAGAGCTTCATCAGTTTATGGACTGCAGGATGCACTTGGCTTTGTCTGGGCTTGTGTCATGAAAGGACTGACTAGGTAGTCCCCAGTGAAAATGGTAGAAGCTAGAAGGGAAGAAAGCCCCATTGTTTTTCATAGAAATGAACAGTGTAGTTCTGGTGTATCTCATCCTGATGTCTCACTGTTTGTCATCACATTCACTGTCTTAAGGGAAAGTGGTGAGCTTACAAATACAAATGGCAGTAGCAAAAGCCACTAAAGTTATATTAAATTGATATTTTTTATCAATGAATGAACATGACTTTTAAGACAAAGGACAGGATCCATTTCATTTCTTAAGAGGGCTGAGGAATGATGCAACACTTCATTACAGGTAAAAATAAATAAGGTATCTTTTGAACAGAAATGAATAAAGAATGACACCCATTGTGGATCAACCGCCCCCTTAAACTTCACAGCCATATAGATACTGCAGTCTTCCTTTGCAATAGGAGCTCAAACTAATGTATTTTATTTGCATGAAAAAATGGATCCTCTATCCTTTCCTAACATGGCCTCTGCAGGGTTACCATTTGTGAATAAATCAGAAATCTCTGAAGTGCCCAGTGTACCTCAATTCACAAAGAAAAAAGGGAAAGATGCATGATAAAGAAGCTTTACAATCTCCAAATGCACAGGAATGGGAATGCAGAAGGCAGGCAGGGTCAGTGAATGCCCATGTCATATGTATCTTGAAAGCATCTAAGGTAGGGGAAACCTGTCTTGGTCTTGACAGTAGGTGTTTTTTCCTCCCAAACAGCCTCTCATCACCTGCATAAAGTCCAAGGTGAAAAATTTCAGAAGGTAAGTGTATTTCAACACTTAAGTGTCTCTACTTCATAAGGAAGAGAGTGGAAAATGAAAGTGACATATGAAATACAGCAAAAAGGATGGGATTCAGTATCCCTTAATAATGGAGGAGATTTCTTCACAGTCTTATGCTGCCATTTAAAACATAGGCTTAGTCAGTCAAAAACACTGCAAGTTAGCTATTTCAGGGGCTTCATGACCAGCAGTTTTGAACTGCAATCACAGACATTTGCAGGATATTTTTTACAAGTTCCTTTTTCCTTTTACAATCCTTTACAAAGATTGTAAATTAAAGATGAAACATATTATTTATCAGGCTGCATCTTCAGGAACTAGTGCTGCTTCATCATTCTCACAGATTTAATATTTGGCCATAATAATTTATTTTGATGAGATATGACTTTAAAAGTCATGCCCTAAAATATTTTAGTATTTTAGCCCTTAAAAGTTAAAGTTCATTAATTTGAAAGCCAGTTTTAGACAGAAACTGAAAAATAAGCTTGTGGTATTATTTAATTCCTTGTAAGATGTTAACCTTATGTTGCTGTAGTTTCACGGTTGGCACCATTCTGACAGGAAAAGATAATAAAGATCACTTTTATGCTTTCCATGATTCATGAACTAAAACTACCCCTGACAAAACTTAGAGCATCCAAGGGTCAGTTTTTAGTACTGAACAGAAAGAGAGATGCATAAAGTGGTTCCCATGTATCTGTGGCAAAGCAGAGCCTGCTCTTGCTAGTTCATTACCCTCTAGAATATCTTTTCTTTTTTTCGCTGTTGCTCGGCTGTTACATCCATGATGAACACGTACTGTGAAGAGCAGAAAATTTTATCTTTGACAGATCAACTTAACACAAGATAAAGATGGTTTATAGCCAAGTTAATAATGTCTTCAGTTACACATACTGAACAGTCAAATGGAACCTTAACAATATTGTTTTACATTGTAAAAATGAATTTTTCATACAAAAACTGATACCTTCCCTTCCTTCCTATTGTTGCAAGTCAAGCCTAATGATGATAAGAGTGCTTTTTACTGGCACTCTTTCACAAGCTTTGCTACTGACTCTGCTTATCCTACAGATAAAAGATATCTCTCTCTCCATCTGTCCTGCCTAACTAATATTTGGGTTCCTGTCCAAAAAAATGTAAGTAGCTAAAATAAATTATGTAATTAAGCTTTTAGGCATACACACTACCTAAAACCCCATCTCCAAAGGTGCTGAGTGTACCACGACACTAACATTCCAGCTGTTTTGTCTGATCAGCCTCTCCAGTTACTTCTCCCAGCGCTGAAATCTCCCAGCTCATTTCTAAATGCCATACCAAAAATAGAGTTTTGTATGCTACTGGTATTTCCAGGGTCTCTCTAAGGTTTGAACCTACTCAGTTTTTCTGGTGTAAATTAGGAATAATTTTGCTAAGGTAAGAAGAGCTACAGCCATGTAAGCCCTGTGAAATAGGAGACTCCAGCTTGAAAGTTTTAAATAAACATGTTTCTATATGATTATCTCATTGATACCATTCCTAGGTCTTTTGCCAAGTGCAGTGTCACTAATAAAAGGGCCTCCTTAATGCAGCATATCTTTGCAGAATTGTTTTGAGAACAGTGTGGTGCAATTAGTGTTTCATGTTGCTCTCATGTGGATACAAAATCAGCAAAATCTTTAGACAGACGCTGGAAAATTCTTATAAATTTAAGCCAGTTTTAAGGAAAGATACTGTCTGTAATAAATCACCTTCTTTTTTTTTTCTTTCTAATATTCCCACTGACATGAGTTTCCCTTATTATAGCAGGCGCTCAGTACCACATGTCAATAAAACTTGCGAAAAGCTATAAACCTTGTTTGATTCATATGGGAAACATTCATGTTTCTTTTTAATACTAAGCAGACTTGGGAAAAGGTTTGAGAAATACACAGTAAGAATTTGGAAAAAAAAAATCCAGCTTAAAAAGCCACTGAACTCAAAGTTCACATTCTGACAAATTTTTCCAGTGGAAGCTCATGTTGTGTGTGACATAGTTATGAGGTGAGATGTTCTTGTATCGCTTCTGTCCCTCTCGAGTTCATCCCTGAGGTCGGGGCTGTGCTGGGGCCACTTTGGCTGCTGCAGTGGCTCCAGCTGTTCAAATCACTGCCAGTTCCCAGACAGGGTTAAGCTACGGCCTGTGACAAGCCCCGCTCCGTGCTGATGCTTGTCCTCAGAGAGGTTCCTACCCACCAGCAATTGGGCAGGCAGGCCCTTCAGCGTCAGCTCATGTATAGCCCCGCAAGTGTCTTCTCCCATAACCCTTGGCCATGTCTCCTGCTCCCCATTGGTGTCCATGCATGGCTGAGGCCTCCCCAGGATCAGCAGCAGCCCAGCTTTCTCTCCAGGAGCCTACGACTAGCTGAACAGTCTTTCCAAGTCTGCTGCCTGGGCAGCTTGTGAACCTGGCCTTGACAATGACCTAAGATCCCCTTAACACAGAATTTAGACCTACCCCTGCATCTCCCTAAGAAGGGCTGTCAACCAGTTGGACAAGCCAGTCCAAGCCAAGCCAATTCCCCTTTTCTAGTACCAGCATTTTTACAATTTAGGATGCGTTATGATTCTAAGCTTCAATCTGGATGTGAAAACGTTTAAATTGTTATTTATTTCACAACTCATTGGCCAGCCACCACTATCCTACAATATTTAATGTTATTTACTTTGGGTTAATGTCTACTCTTTGCCACTTATTAATTTATTCCTCTTGCTTCCTTAAGAGCAATCTTTGATTTAATCAAACAGCAAATAAGCAATTACTGACAAATGGAAAGAGGTGTGCACAAGTCATTAAAAACATCTTGATATTTCCCAGTTTGTCACAGTATTTACGCATTCTTCTTGCAAACTCCAGTTATGATCACCCCAAATAAACAGATTAAAAATTTCACTGTTCTGTAACATTATACGTCACCTATAAAAAATGTACAAGTTTGTAGTTGCATTTCATGTGACTGTGCAAATGTTATGCACAAGATTTAATTTATTATTTCTGTATGTATTGTGTGTCCTTTCCTAGAAGTGTTTTCTGTTGTTTAATAACATGCTGTGGTGCTGGGAAAACTGCTCTGATCACCCTCATAGCTCCATGCTTTCTATGTCAGCAATATTCGAGTGATTAAGTGTCTGTTGAACAGAACAGAAAAGATTTTATACTCCTCTCTTCAGTTTGTTTTTTGGGAACTGTCATATGCCAACAACAAACCAGCATTAATTAGTGTGTGTGCAGACATCAGAAGTAGCCCTATAGTAACACTCCCAACAGAGTCAGCAAGATATTGATCCCAATATAGACCCTTTGATCAGTTTTTTCAAAGCCACAGATGTGCTTCAGTCTTCTGGTGACTCTGCAGGAGGTAGGTAGGGCTGGTTGCATGGGTGACCGAAGTCATTCTGCTGAGGTTAATTACCCACCTTTTAGACAAGACAAAACATGAACAGGCGTCCAAAGTTGCTAGTCTGTGAATGACTCCTGATTATTCATGTTACAGCACAGTCTTGTTTCAACTTGTTAAAAAAAAAAAAAAAAGCATTGATTTGAAAAAAAAATCTGATTGATTTTCATTTTCATGCAATGACTCAAGGTGAAAAATAGATGGTGACCTAATTTTCACAGATGCTGAGTTATTTATAACTAACATCGGAAATCCAGAACTCAGCATAGAAACTGAGGTTCAAAAAATTTGTAACTGTTGAGGTTGGAAGGGACACCTGAAAGTCCAAGTCCCTTGCTCTCCCACAGCGTAGGTGCATTTCACTTAACTTTACACTGCCTTTGAAGTACCTTTCTTTACCTGGAGCATTTGCAGTGGAAAATTAGCTTTTTGGCTCATATTCTCTAAAAAATTGACATAGCCTCTATTTTTAGTATTTCCACAAATGTCAGAATGCACAGAACGTTTCACAAAATCTCGATTACTTTTTTTCCCCTCAAAAACCTGTCCCAGCTATAAACACCTCAAGTTTTATGTTCATACATTTCATACAATTCCCCTTTATCAAAACAAAATGCAATTCCGCCTAGTAACTTAGTTTAAATGTTACAGGAAGCTTCTCAGCTCTCCACTAGCTCTCATTATTTTCCTGCTTGTTTCTTCCTTCACTAGCCCTAGAAGTGATGCTCTTTCAAATTTTCCTTTGCTTTAAAGCATCAACAGGCTGACTCTCTCTCCATAAATCATTCACATAAATCATTTTACTGTGATTGCTTGCTAAGCTCTGTAGGAAACGAAAAATGCAACACTAATGGGGATGGAACTTAATCATTCATTTAATGATAAGAACGCCCAAAGCTCCCCCAAACAGGGAAAGGCAGCAGCACATGTTTACACGCTTTTCAGAGCAGTGGCCAGAAAAAGGAGGCCCAAGGGAGTGAAAAGGGAGTGAATCATGCATTTATTTCCTTGATCCCTGGGAGGAGAAAAAAAAAAGGAAGAAAAAAAAAAGGCTTTCTTCTAATCATAAAAGAAGGAAGGAGGCAGGACAAGTAAACTTCCACGATGTGCTCGTTGCTTTCACTGTTTAATACTTGTCTAGAAAATGACACAAAAAACCCTGGCAGTATACAACACTATTCAAGTGGCAAAATTAAGAAGGAAGAAATAAAGATGATGACATCTGAAGACATTTGAAACTGATGGTTCCTCCAAGGAGGCGCAGAGCATTAGACCTGCACCAGCTCTAAGGAATTCTCTCTCCCTTGTGGGCATCCTGAGCCTCTACACAGTATCTATGTGGAGTGCAGTAGCATAGCCCTCCTGAAAGAAGCAAAGATTTCCAGATGGGGAGCAGAAGAAGACAAGAGAACTGGAATTTGGTAGCGTGTAAGCATGTAAGCTGCTAGCTTTAAAAGCGTAACAGTACAAAGAATATCCCCAGCAAACATTTTATAAACAAAAACATTTCTAAAAAATCTCAGATTTGGCAAAAACAGAAGATAGAATTGGTAGAAAGCTTTTTTACATGTTCTGGGTATAGTTATTTAGACTTCCATCTTTGTAAATGCAATTTTTTGAGGTCAGAAACCTAATTTACATCTGTTATCATGTAATGCATACAAGTTCCAAATATCTAAAATTCTAGCATTCCCTGCTAACAATTCTCAACTATCTTTAGTTATTATTTAACTTCTCAAAAATATTCTGTACTGGCAATATTTCATGGAACAGCTCCCACAACTTAATTAAAAGGAGTCCTGTTCATTTTGAGTAATGATATGGAGACTTCCTAAAAACAATTAATTATACACACAATAATTCTGCAGTTAAAATTGCTGATCTTATTATAAACAGCGGCATGCTAGCCAGCAATTTTAGGTGGCCATATGAGAAGAAGAAGAAAAATGTTTGGTTACTCTAAAGAAATATTTTTCACATACACATATGATTGTAGTGTATTTTTAGACACTCAGCTCTCTATTCTTTTATGTACAATGCACACAAGAAGTTATATTTCCAAGAGGACTTGCAGATACATATAAGACCTAGAACTGTGGACTAATGAGCTAAATGTCATGCCTAATTTCCTGTCTGTTTGTATGTTCTCGTAGCACATAGTCCAATAGACCTGAAGGCCTAACAGAGCTCCTGGGAGATTTCCAGGTCCTGCTGTTTGCAGGAGGTGGTAGCCATGGGCAAAATGAAAGAGGAGGATGCCAGCTTTAGATTCTGGTAGCCACAGAAGAGCTCTGCATTTTGAAAAGCTGTGAAGGATTTCAACAATAACAGCTTCTAAGAATGAAAACATTTCTCAAGTGTCTGAGAATTGGTGCAAGAGGGTTACATAGCGGCTGGAAAGTTTTATAAAAATCTTCTTAACTAATTTATTTACTCTTCGCTACAGATGAAATTATCTGAAATTCACGCAAGTAATATTTTTACATGGTGGTCTGCTGCTTTCCCTCCCTGAGCTGAGCTTGCTGGTCATCACCTGCTTATCATGACCACAGTCAGGCACTCAGTTAGTAAAGGTGTACGGCAGGTTACTCAACACATGATAAAGGGAGGACCTTGGCTGGAATAAAATAAAATAACTGCTCAAAACCAATGAACTCAGAGCTTAGATCAGAATGCTAGATTATTTTGCAGGATTTTCCTAATTACAGTTGTAACTGTAATAAATAAGAGCTCTATCATCGAGTTAAACAATCACAAGAAAATAAATCTACTGTCTAACACAAACTGATATATTGTTAATAAAATGTCACTTAGTCCCACCACATGGGGTTGTACAGCTGTTTTGGCATCATCCAGCTTCATCTTGAATCAGCAAATTTAAGCTAACTGAGACGTAAAAGCAACCAAACTAAGGACCTTTGCCACTTTGAGTGAACTATAAATGAGGTCAAATGTTTGTGCTACTGAATGGAAAACCTGCCATTTTCACAATACATAAATTACGTGGTAGTAACTGAGGACATGGGGGCTGAAATGCACAGTTGCATTCTTTCCATGGCTCTTGTAATATACTCTACCCCGAGGATTTTGAGCAAGTACTCTGTAGGGAATGAAAGGCTAGAGGTCATGTGAGCATATAACGTTCAGGGGTGCTGCAGAAATCAAATATTTCCTTAGAGAATTCTTTTTAATTAATCAAATGAAATATGTTTGCAATATCTCCAGCACTGAATGCTTTTGATGTTTTATTCAAAAAATCACATAATGTCTGTAGGCTACAGCAAATGCACAATAACTCATGCAGAGGCACAGAAGCATGGGATGGTAGCATACAAGTACAGTAGGGCACTTTTGTCCCTCGCTGAAGGCTGCATGCCCAGCATAATATTAACTCATTACTTAAGCTGCAGCCACGCAAGACTGGAGCACAATTTAAGCAGGAAAGGTTCTGTTCCTCTTAAAAAGAGGCAAGCAGAAAAAAGTCCAATTATTTCATTGTTTGGCTCTGCTCCCCCTAGCAGTGCCTGGCGTGCTGGGGGCTGTTCTCCATGGGCAGCTTGGCTGGGGTCCCTGTTTGGGCGGACAGGGACAGCAGCTGTGCTGTATGAGAAGGACACAGGAACAGGGAAGGGTTGCGTGGCACACGGCTCAGCCAGCACCCCTCAGCTCAGCAGGGTGAGCAGCGCGAGCATGGCAGCTGCTGTGGGAAGGCTCTGGTGCAACCCTGTTAGCAATGCCAATTCTGCTGCCTACCCCTTCACCATTTGATAAAACATTCCCAGATGGTTCTTACATCCATTCAAGCTCACGCTTTGTAAGACTTTACTATTTACCACTCCCAAGGCCTTCACAGACTGAGTGGTGAAGGCTTCCATTAGATCTGCTTGGAAGTGATAATTCCTTTCTAAACTGATAATAGGTTTGGAAATGCAGCAACTTGGCACCTTTACTAATCTTAGCAGGGTCTCAACTTCAGCAAGAGTTCTGGCAGCTGCAAGGCACATTTCACCAGAGGCTGGACATATTTTTAAAATCAGATTACATAAGCCTTAGTTTTCAATTTAGCCCCCCTGCACTGTTGTTAAATGCTCTGGAGTATCTGCAGCCATGCCACCAAAGGTCTCCCCAGCCATCAAAGCTCTCTCAGGTTTGGATTCAATTTGCAAATGCACATATGTAGCTGAAATAATTGCTGCCATTGCCAGGCCCACTTTGGCAGGAGCAATAAATGGTTTATAGGCAGTTTCAGAGGGCTGTCACTACCCATAAATAAAGGCATTTGTGCAACAGTTTTGGTCGTGCTGCTCTAAGACTGCTATGCCAAAATCCTTTTGGGAGATACCTGTGGCCAGCCGAAGTGTTCTGCTTACTGCCAAGAGACCCTCCTTCAATGCTCTCAATATGCATCAGGGGAGTGCTTGTAAGCCTTTGTTAATGGGTAGCCTAAGAGGAAGGCTAGTACATTTTCAGTCATCTTAGCTTATTAGCTGCCTCCCTGAGGTCCTGTCTGGATTAGAAAACTTCCTTCACATGACAGTTTCTAACTGCTCATGTTCAGTTTTTCTAGCAGCCTCCTTCTGATTCTTTTGGCTCAGACTCCAGCCACATCCTTTATCAGAACTTAGTCAATCCTGCCAAATCTCTCCATTGACTATCTGCCTTAGATCACTCTCACACACTTAATGATTTTGCTTCCTTTTGGAACCCTCTACTTACGTATTTGCTCCTTTGCTTTACTTTTTGAAGAGTTCAGTGAACTCGCCTTCATAAAGAGGTAGTTCCTGCTCTATCTGCACTAACTGAAGATCACTTACAACTCCAAAGCCCACACAGTTAAATAAAAATCAAGAAAATTATAGAATCATAGAATATCCTGTGTTGGAAGGGACCCACGAGGATCACTGAGTCCAACTCCTGGCTCCTTGCAGGACCACCCAAAATCCAAACCCTGTCTGAAAGCAGTGTCCAAATGCTGTTTGAACTCTGGCAGCTTGGGGCCATGACCACTGCCCTGGGGAGCCTGTTCCAAACATCCAAATGTCTCTTTTAAAAGGTGGAGTTCATAGCAAGAAGCTGTTATTTTTTCATTACATTTCTGATAAAGTCTTTTGACCCTGGACTGGGTAACCCGTAAGAAACTGCTTCTGTCAGAAGGGTCTATTGCAAGTGTAATTTGCCCTCTCCTTAAACATGCTGCAAAGAGAAAAGAAACACCAAAAAAAAAAAAAAACAGCTGTTCAAGGATATTGTTTTGTGTCCAGACTTTAATCTAGAAATGGTGGCTTCTAGTTTGGCTAGAAGATCATTCCACCAAAATCATTAATCCTTTGGCCATAGAATTCCTCTAGAAGGAAACTGGAGGATCTGACAAATGAGAGATATTGCTAAAATGCTGCAAATGTTGTGTTTTCATCCAGTGAAAAAATTTGAGATGTCCTAAATAAATAGTCTCCAGATCCTTCCCATTGAGCTGTCAAAGCCTGCCAAAGTATGAAATTGATAACACAATTCAAAAAAAAAAAAAATGTATCAAGGTAGTACTGGCCTTTTCCTTAAATGGACTGGGTAAGGTAGGAGGGAGCTGTCTTTCAGCGGTCAGCACAGTAGACATTGACCTGAAGAGACCAGTCCTAGAAGTATCTGGACTGGATCCCAGGGTGGAAACTTGGCATTTGCCTAAAAGCTGGAGACAATGGAGGCTGTTCCTCCTGCCATGGATGAGAAATTGGTCCTATCTGTTGGCCGTAGTTCATAAGGGTGGATGAGGCGCTAGAAACTGATGACAAGGAAACAGCCTTGGCTCACCCTGAGGAGTGGGAGGATCTTTAAGGCTTACGCACAGCATTGAAGTCTCTGCTGTTGTTATTATCCTTTATCTACAGAAATACCCAAGGTGCCATTTATGCCGCCTTTTCCATCATTGACAATGAGAGGCAGCATGATCTTCTAATGGAGATGAGTGCTATAAATGACAGTACAACAGTATGTACAGGGCAAACCACAGGACAACATGTAGGAAATTTTTCTGTGACAAATGTGCTGATGAAAAAGTAAACGGATACTTGAGTGAGGTGCAGGCTGAGGGACTGGCACAGAAGTGAGCTGCTGATACCCTGGGAGTGTGCACAACAAATTGCTCTCTTCTCAGTTCACTTCCAGTTCAGTGCAAGTTACAGGGGTTTAACCTATGAAGTCACTTCTGGCTTGTAATTTGGGAGATACTGGCACTATCTAACTGATGACATAGGAAGCCTACATTTAGACAAGGTAGCTTCAGCCTCACTATGGTACCCCGAGCATTTCTCCCTTTCCAGTTCTGAGCAAGTGGCCTCATTACAGCTCCACGCCAGCGTGAGAACCAGGCAGGCATTACACCCTGGGTGATGTGGCTTCGGTGGGACATGAGCCAGGGACCGTGCCCCGGAAAGGAGTAGGGGAGCTGAGCGACCTGGATGGCAGCCTGGACATTGGGAAGCAGCCGGTACACGCCAGGAGCTCATTGTAATGCAGCCAAATTTGGGATTTGTGCATCTGAGAGCTCTCCAGAGGGGAGGGCTAGCCTGGAAGGGTGACCTTAGCAAACACCGTTGGTTTGTCTTGTTTGCCCTCCAGGAAATGTTTATTTACCCAGGCTTTTCCTGATGAGATGTGTTGCACAGGACGTTCTCAGCTGACGGATGGCACATTTCATCTCAGTGGATGTTTTGCAACCTACATGTCTGTGATAAAATGAGCTCTAACCAACTGTGGTGCTCCCTGGTTAGAAGAATCACTGCCTTTGTCTTGGTAAACTTTTATAGAAGATCTTTGACTGAGCAGCGACTGTTTGACTGCTAGAGAGGACCTCTCTCAGCTAGAAGAGCAGAGAGGGCATCCATTTTCATGGTGAGACAGGCTATGTTCCTTCCCACAGCTAGAACACCCTTTAGAAGGCAATACATAAAAGCAGTAAAACTGGTTTTGTTTGCTAAAGCCACCTACCTCATCTACCCAATACAACCCCCAGAAGGTAAGGAGTGAAACCCAAGACACCTGCTGGTATATATCCTTCTGGCAGACGACTGTATCCCTGTCGGAGGTAAGAGGGCATCTCCCAGCTCCTCTGCAGGTTCTTCTGCCCCAGGACTGCTGCCAAAAGGTACAGCCCTGTCTCTGCCAGGCCTGACTGGAGCTGGAGGGGCCTGGATGTCAGAGGCAGCAGCTTTGGGCAGCAGCTGTGCCAGTGGTGGGACAGATGCAGCTAGGACAGCAAGATGGGACGGATCGCTCCTGCAAAAACCCAAGCGTGCAGGATGCATTTTGTCCCCCTGTGATTTTCCTCTTTTCCACCAGCCACTCTTCATGCACAAGTGACACAAGATTTCTGATTAAATAAAATGGTGTCAGCATGCTGTTTGCAGTGAGCTATAGCATTCTGGTATCCCTGCCCCAAAATATTCTTTCTGCTTTCCAGACATAGGTCACATTCACAGCACAGGTGTGTGAGAGCGGGCTGGGAAGGCTGGAGAGAGCACAATGGAAAAGGAGGAGCAAAAAACTCCTACCGTCAACCACAGGTTTGGGCTGTGAGCTCTTCAGCCGCAGCGACGGCCTGAAGCGGGTGCGGTCATTGAAGCTCCAGCTCTTCTGGACCTTGGTGGGGCTGCCCTCGGGGGCAACATCAGCACTCGGTGACCGGCGATCTCCAACTGACGACTGCCTGTTCTTGATGCTCTGGCCTCGTGGGCTGGCCATCCGGACCCGCTCCTTGAAGCTTAACTTTTGACTGTGAAGAAGAGAAATGTTTTTTATTTCATAGTTCCATCACTCCATTTCTTTCTACCATATGATATTAGAAAATAATTCCTAAAAACTCTCAATAATATAAATCTGTTTCTTACACACTTTTATTTTCATTGAATATCTATTATTTGGGAAAGAAACTGATTTGACTTAGTTATTATTTAGTAGAGGCATTATCAAAACTGTCTATCTTATGGTACAGAAAAACCTTGTAAAGGAAATTAAAATTAACAAACAGAAACAAATTTAATTCAATTTTACAGATTAATCTCTAGGATTTATTTTTTTTATTCCTTGAATTTTAAAAAGGTTTATTCCCATGTTAGTCAGCCCAGCTCAGTGCGTTTCTGACCATCTCTTCAGATAAACAAAAACAAAATGTGTTCTATTATTACTGCATGCCATGTAGTATATATACATATATATTTAAAGCAGGCAAGAATACTGTTAGTATAGTCATGCTTTTTCAGGATGTGGCAATTCCAACATTTCATATGCATTGTTAGTGATCACTCATATTCATAATTCCTTGTTACAGCACTTACTGAGACGAGACAAGACCAAAATTAACAAAACATCCATGAAACAGAGTGATGACTGATTAATGGAAATGCAGTGTTGCCCTCTGTGCTCACTGAAGTCACTGCTGGAGATTAAGCTGGGAGCTCATTCCCTGCAGGTGCTATTGGCACTTGCAGGCACTTTAGGACAAACACCAGGGCCCAACCAAGGTCATGGCTGTGACTGCAGGACCAAAGGTATCCCTGTGTCCTCAGAGCTGGCCAATAATAACCTGATTTGTTCCCTTCTGTGCTTATAACTTTTCCCCCACTCCAGTCAGCTAAATGTGGGACATATAGAGTTTCTACTTCTCAGTACTCAAATTAACTTTGTTCATGTTCAAACATACGATGAACATGCTGTAGTCACCCTATGTACATGGTTATGCTTAGATTTGTTTAGCCTTCTTGCTTTTATATCTTGCTTCCTGATGATGGCACAAAGGGAAAACAGAAATGAATTCTTGTACCTGCTTTGGTAACCTTGTTTTATCTACATCAATCTGATCTTCATCAGTGGTCCTGTTCTTGCAAGCGGAGAGATGAAGTGAGCAAAGTAGGAGCTGCTCGTGCTACATTGTTAATGGGTGGCAGCCCTACTGCACTGGCATAGGCTTTGGGTGATGCTTTTCGGACACACTTGCAAATTGTACTTGAAGTACTCCTTCTGTTACCTTCAGGGTCTTTGCACTTAACTTCTGCACAGCCGTAAGATATGTTTTCAACAGAAATGGATTCTGCAGCTAATTAACTAGTGTTAGTTACTAAACTAACTAAAATGTGCTATGTGGTGCTTAGATGTTTAACCAACTGTGCTCTAAAAATACAGTGTTAATATATAATTATATGAAGTCGAACGTAATTATAAACTTCCGTGGCTGTGAAATGTTGAGATAATCAGATATATTTGTCCATGCATAGCATAGCATAGCATTTCATTCTGAATACAAACATCACTGAGAGCAGAAAGGATGCAGTTCATAGCAGGCAAAAGCACATGCCAGAAAGGTCATAACAAGGGGAGTTTCAAGAATGCTAAAAAATAAGCACATCAACAGGAAGATTACTAGATAAACATATTTCTATATGGCATGTTGAATCACTTGAAAGAATACCTTTACTAAAATTTCTGAATGTAATCCCCTTCTTCCCTTGCCCAAAGTAAGCAGTTGTTGAAATAAACACATGATGGTTCTGGAAATGCCATCTATTTCCACTGAAAATTGTTACCCACACCAGCTATATGCTATTGCATACTGGATACAAAGACCCACAGAACCTACTATTCAAAAGAAAAGTGAGTTCTTAAATTTAATTTTCTACCAAGATTACATTTCATTTCAGGAATCTTTATTACTGTAAAATTTCATGAAAAGTAAAAGCTGGAAAATATTTGTTAGCTACATTATTGCATTGTCATACAGCATGAGCAACAGAATCAAAATGGACTGCTTATCATAGGCTTTGCTCCTATACGCGTCCCCTCTTCTTATGGCTCAAATTGTTTTTGATACTGAAAATGAAATCAAATTATAATTTTGACAAATCTTAAAGTAAAAAGCTTTCTGGACAGCTCTCTTCCTCTTATAGCAATTAAAATGAAAGAAAAATTGATAAACTAGCCATAGCCGTATTTTTTTTACAATCTCACTGCAAACTAAAAATGAAAATAGAAAAATGAAAAAAAAGCACACATTGTTATGTCAATTAATTTGTTCTAATGTAAGCAATGGCTGCCTTTAAATGACTTGTGCACAAGATTATTTCATTTATAAAAACAGAATGGTACACAATGGTTACTTAACCTGAATATCTTTAGTTCTCCCAATCAGAGCAATGAGGCAATGGTGAATGGAGTAGTAGATACTTCAGCTGTACTAATGCCATTTGTAAAAGTGCAACACTGAGAATGAAAATATTAATTTAATATGCAGACCTCAGACTTCTTAAAAAATCTGCTTGGTAGCAATGGCAATGTAAAGGCATGCCAAGGATCCATGCATAGGTTGCTGCAACATGAAGAGAAACAGAGCCTCTGAAGGAAGCCTGCTTTGGAAAATGTTTTGAGTCTTCAGTGTTTCTCCAAAGATACCGGTTATAGAAGTTCTTTGCTCTTGGATCCCTGTTCCTATTTTGAGACTAGTGGGAAATGTTCCGAGAGCCACTGGGAGGACTCAGTGGCAATACGCACAGGCATAAATTGTATGATTTGCAGCAGTGGATAATCCATGCCTGGGAGAAGGAAGCCACTGTCCATGGGGCTCTTCTACATACAATAAAAAAATGTATCATGAAGAAATAACTGAATCAGAACATTTCTGGGGCATCCTGGCAAGGCTTTTTACTCACAGTGAAGTCCCTTCCCCTCTAAGCTATATAGTTCTGGGCTCTTGATTCTCTGTTGCAGGAACAGTGGGGATGGTTTCAGAGACACAGAGTGGAGATAATCTTACGTGCTTTGAAGCATTTTTGGGCATTCTACACTTGAATCAACGGCCACTGAAGCCTTTGGGGCTCTTTACTGTGTTTTAATGCTGGCTGGATTAGTGCTGTCCAGTGCTCTGCTAAAAATCCTTCACATCTTACAGGACTTAGCCTATTATTTTTCTTTTCCCTCTTTTTACAAGAAAACCAAAGAAAATCCTTTAAATTAATGTAAACCTGTTAATGTCTCTTGGAAATTCATATATCTCTTGAAGTACTTCCAAAGTTTAACATGAATGCTAACATGAAAAGGCAAGAACCATTAGGAAGAACTGGGAAAATGGGTGTCTACATGCTTTCTGAAATTACTCAGGATCCTGAATCAGACTTAAACGACAAGGAGAGAACCACAGCTATTTCCAATTACCTCTGTATTCCTTTAGACAAGTGTATGTCCATCATTTCTTGTCTCTTACGCGACTGATAATTTATTCCAGTTGGTTTACATACATATTAACTTTCTGTTACAATCTTCCCTGGCAATGGTAATGTCTTTGGACCTATTGCTCCTGCATTCTTGTAGGTTGCACGCTGCGGGATACAATCATATAGGTAATACTGGAGCTTTGAAGCATCTTTTAGTGGACATTAATCACAAGTGAAACCTCTGGAAATAATGCAAGTGATTTTTCTCTATTTATTTTTCTTCTGAAAGGTTAGTTGCAGAACCTTACCACTCGTTTCTCCTGTCAGTATATAGATGAGCCATTCACTTCCCTGTGATAGCAAAGGACTTTGTAGCTCTTATTTCTTTTTTAAACTTTATCTTTTCCATCACTGATTTATGAAGAATAGGTGTTTAGAGACACTAGAGGTCACTGTAGTGCTTCACAGTACTGGGAACGAACACTTCTACGGTGGACCAAATGACTAGATAAGATTTTGTTTTAACTGATAAATGCCAACAAATCCTTGCTTCTCTCCCCTGTACTCACAGTTCCATCTGTCTTCCATCAACTATCTTACTATAATTTTTGGTTAACATAATTTTTGGCATCACCCTGCCTCCCTGCCCCACTCCCCTATTTCTCTACATTCCTACATTTCTGGTCATTTCTACCTCTACATTTCTGCCTCTGCCCCATGTCAGCCCCAGACCTGCAGCACTGCTGCTTTCTACCAGTTAAAATCTGTGATTCTTTTCTCGGCTTTTCACACTGAGCAGGCTGGTGGAAGTAGGAATAGGAACAAGTTGAAATTAATCAGAATCAGCTGGAAGGCCTGAGGGTGAGAGAGAATGTTTTGGGTCTTGAGTTGAAACAGAAGCTAAAGCTGACAAAAGTTATCACCCATGACAAACAACAGCAATTAAAAGTGTGCATCAAATTTGCAGCAGTTAGCTTCCAATTAATACAGATGTTGGTTCTTACCAAACTACAGATGACTTTAAGGAAATTAAGCTAAGTTGAACAAATGCAAATGCAATGAATAGTACAACAAGGCCTGATGTTCAAACGTTCTAGACTTCTCCACCAGTCTTATGCCAGGAGCCTGAATCCAAGAAATATAGTGTTATATCTCATACTGTCAATGAGTAGTAACAAGAATGTCAAGGACACAACGTTCAACTGTCAAGCAAAACAAACAAAAAAAAAAAAAAAGAGAAGAAAAGAAGTTCAGGGCCTTTGTGTATTTCCTTTATTAAAACAGTTTCTGGACGAACAGAAACACTTTCTTCTTCATTTTCTATTATCAGATCATACTAATTGTTTTTTAAATTACTTCTAAGAAGAAAAGCTGGACATGAGCCGGCAGTGCGCTCTTGCAGCCAGGAAGGCCAATGGCATCCTGGGCTGCATCAAGAGAGGGGTGGCCAGAAGGGAGAGGGAGGTGATCGTCCCCCTCTACTCTGCCCTTGGAAGGCCTCACCTGGAGTGCTGTGTCCAGGCCTGGGGCCCCCAGGACAGAGGGGATGTGGAGCTGTTGGAGCGGGTCCAGAGGAGGGCCACCAAAATGATCAGAGGGCTGGAGCACCTCTCCTATGAGGAAAGGTTGAGGGAGTTGGGACTGTTTAGCTTGGAAAAGAGAAGGCTCTGGGGAGACCTCATTGCGGCCTTCCAATACTTGAAAGGAGCTTACAGGCAGGAGGGGGACCGACTTTTTACGCAGGTGGATAATGGTAGGACAAGGGGGAATGGGCTAAAACTGAAAGAGGGGAGGTTTAGGTTGGACATCAGGAAGAAATTCTTCACTGAGAGAGTGGTGAGGCGCTGGCACAGGCTGCCCAGAGAAGCTGTGGCTGCCCCATCCCTGGCTGTGTTCAAGGCCAGGCTGGATGGGTTCCTGGGCAGTTTGATCTAGTGAGCTAGTGGCTGGCAGCCCTGTCCACGGCAGGGGGGTTGGAACTAGATGATCTCTGAGGTCCCTTCCAACCCAAGCCATTCTATGATTCTATGATTCTAAGTAAGAAAAACTGTGAAATGCTTTCATTAAAAATGAAGGATTTCATCCTCTGAGTTCCATCCATCTAGGAATTACCATTTCTGGTAAGAAACATAGTTTCAGCATAACTCAACTGAAGCAAATGGTTGATTTCACATGCATTCCTCCACCTTCCAGTACAGGATGCAGGCACAGCTTCCACAGGCTGTGTCCAAGGGGATTCTTCCCAATAACAGTTACACATTTGAACTGTTGATATTGACCAGTAAGTAACATCTCAACTTTCCTCACTAATTATTAGATGGAGAACTCAACTGCCATGGGCATAAAAACCCTCTTGGACTTGGGAAAATGTCTTCATCTAAACACTCAAACACTGTTTTAGATCTCTACAAGGTGATGCATTCCAAAAGTTCATGTCTCAGGCAGAGAAAGGAAACTGGGCTTTGGCAAACCATGGTGTGCTGCACACTGCAACTGTATGAATTTCAAAGTACTGGTAGTATTGCCATCGTATTAACGTCATTGCAGGCAACAAGCAGCCAGGGGGATTACAAGCACTTAAAAAATAAATCAGGAAACATCTTTTGGAGAAGTAAGGAACTTCAAAGCACTAAGGAGTGGAAAATAAATGAATCATGCACCTGATGTTAGTTGGCATTCTCAAACATCATACGAAGAGGCAGGATGCTGAATACCTATGTTTCCGAGGAGTGTACATCCTGAAGAGCTTCTGTTTATTACTACAAAGCTTACTAGGAGTGAGGGGAGATAGAGGACCATGTTACTCAGCATTCCACTGCTAGGTGAGGGGTCAGGCTTTCAACCTCAAGCAAGATTCTTCATCACTGGTAATTTCTTTCTCATACAGCGCATGCAGAGGTAATACTTTACTTCTACTTTTAGAAACAGCTATGATTTAGTAGATGAAGAGAATTCCAGAGTACAATTTACATGCTTTTCTTAGAGCAGGGATGACTTTTTTTCCCCCAAGCTCCTATGCTTGCAGCTCTTCCTTATCGCACCAGGGAGAGCTGTCTAAATTTGTACTCAGGCTCACTATTTACAAAGCTAAAAGAAACCTCCAACTGACAGGTGACATTCATTCTTTGCAGATACCCAATGCATGTCCTACACACAGCTTAACACTGTTTATGTTCTCAGGGTGCTGTAAGATTCATTGGTCTTGGCCTTATTCCTTGCATAGGAAGAATTTCAGCCACAATGTATAACTGAATAGAAATAAATGCTATTTGTGTTCAGTGTGTATCTATGGATACATAGAATTTAACATAAGGCTTTCTAAACAGCTTGCAGAACTAGTCTGATTTACAGAAATATCTCAATTTACACCACACATACACCAGAAACGTTGTCCACCCCTTTTTTTGATAAGCCATTAACTAGAATATGTATGTATAATATTTTGAGAAATACAACAAATAATGTGTTGAATATATTTTTCTTAAAATCACTATGAAGCTATAGATTTATAGGCACAGATCTCTTAACTCCATCAGACAGCAAATTTCAGTTGCCTACTGAAAGGTTGTAGGTCTAAGTTTTTCTTCACTGTTATTAGAAGGGAGTAAAGAGCAAAGAGTATATTCAGAAAGCAATCCAGTGCATGACTTGAACAAGCACATCTTCATTTAAAGAGTGAAACAAGAAGCAGCTTACTTAGGTCACATAGCATCCCATGCAAGTCACTCAGCAGTGCAGTAAGAGAGAAGTTAAATAGTCGAAGACAGTTATCTCTAAGTACATTGCAGCTGTTTGCACTTACATTTTTAAGACAGAAGAGCACATACACATATTTTAAGTGATACAAACACACAGCAGTATATCAACATAACAACAGCGGACCGACAAAATACACTTTTAAAAAAGGCACTGAGTGGTCTGTAGGTTTTCACTGTAGACCAGGAACTCAAAAGTCAACAAGCTCATTGTTACACCTACAGTAATATGCAGCAGTGAACACAGGAGTTAGGATTTTCTGAAGAGACAAACATCTTCCATTCAGTGAAAATAAAGTGAAAAAATATGGCTAAATCACTGACTACTTTTAAAACCACAACAGTTGTCTCTAGTATGGGCAAGTAATGTTTTTTAACCTATTTTTTTTTTTTTTCCCCTCCATCTAGCTTCTACTTATGGTAAGAAAATTTGTGTCTTGAAGTGCTCATGGGTACAGCTGGGAATAAGCTCTCCTCTGCACAAATCACTGTTTTGGAGATACATACTCATGTACTGTCAACTCCAGTCTCACCTTTAAAAAAGCTGAGAACAATTTTAAATGTTGTTGTTGAAGGAGAAGGAAATATGGCTGGCAAGTGCAAAAAGTTTTGATGGGGCTATAATAATTTAATGAGATCAATATGCTGCCAGCAAACCTGTAGAGGTAATGTTTGTGAAAAGTCACAGAACTGACAGTGACAGTTTCTTGCAAAAGCCAGAGTAGGTGAAGTGCTCCCAGGGGACTCTTCAGAGCAAATGCAGTCACCTCAAGGTACTATGATACCAACAGCAGTTACGTGCCCATCAGGGAAAAGGATGGAGTCAGGCAGCAGAGGAGCGATCTGAAAGATTTCTGTAAAGGCCTTCCACTTGTTTTTTTTCCTTTTTGGTGCTCAAGTACTCAGACTGCTCACAGATGATTAAATAACAAAAAAGAGTTTGTGAAACATAGCACAACTCAGGAGTGGATGCATTTCAGGGCTTGATGTGTCACTGATGCATTTTTCTTGGCTTTTGATGACTTTCTCCTTGGAAGTAAACTCCACTATCTCCTGACTGTGCTTCACTGTGGTGCTGATTGCCCAACACCAGCTGACTCCCACTCCTAGCTAGTTTTGGAGGCAGTGTAATTTCTTCTGCAGCCACCAAGTCCTTTCCAGGCCTTAAGTATTCAAGCTGTACATAAGGAACGGGAGCATAATTTCCACTTACTGACTTAAGACTGCGCCTCTCCAGGGCTCTATTTACGGAGCGAGGGTAGCCCTGGTTCCGTGTGCTGCAGGCAGCCAGTCCTCACCCTGCACCCAGGCTGGGGGGCAACACAGCTGGTGTTCAATGCTAGATTACATCACATGCCTTCCACTGCGGCTCCTGGAAACGCTGCTGGTTTTGTGGCAGGAGCCAGCAGGCACATCCCTCCGCAGGAGTGGGGGCTGCAGGAGCTGCTTCAGCTCTGACTCAGCTCCCCCTCCACACTAAAATACTTCAACAAGTACTTACTGCTTTGACTTAGAAAAGCAGAAAAGTTGCCTAATTTTTCCATTGAAGAACTAGGACAGAGAAACAAATTCCAGCATCATTGCTCTATCAATACAAGTAAAACACAAAGGCGATTTCTATTATCAGTTACCAGCTGCAGTTTATTGAACCTATTCTACAGAGCTTGAAAGAGCAAAAAGCCTTTAAGAAGCAGGGATATCAAAGATAAAAGAAATAAAATAAACTACAAACCTGCTAGAAGCTTCCCCTTGTTCTTTTCTTCAGGTCAGGGAGTGGGAGGGAAAAACATATTCGTTATGCAGATAGTAATCACGTTACTCAGTTACAGATGATGTTAGATATATGCTAAACATAAATGGATGTGTTAATTAGTGTACAACACACACATTACATTGCAACCACAAAAACATTCAAGCAAGACTCATAATTACGATGCTTCTGAAAAATAAGCTTTTCAGTTGTTCCAACACATGCATAACATGCTTAATACATACCACTGCAGACTGAGTTGGCAAAGCACTTAGGCAAAATGCATTGCTGAGACATATAACAGAAAGCTGTAGGCTATTATTAGAGAAAGTGATCTCTGGTAAGTAAAAAGGTTCAATTCTAGGATATCACAGCAACAGGCTTATTTAAAATTACAATTAGCTGCATTTTTGAGGGACAGTCATATTTTAGAATATTTTAGGTGGGATACCTAAATTTCCTTACTTCATATCCATCCATCTAGACCAATGTTGCCTTCAACTTGTTTGTATATGTCAAAAGATGTGCACATTAATTAAAATCAATATTCCATGTAACTTTTAATCTAAAAGCTCCTTTTAGTTTGAAGCATTTTGGAATTATGGTTATGGTAATGGATTACTTATGGCTCTGTTCTTGTCAACTCTTTGAAATTCAAAGATCAGCTTTGGGTACCCAGCCAAACCTCTTTTTGGCTGAGTTTTTTGGCACACAATTACCTTTTTACTGTCATGTGGATGTTCATCACCCAGCTTTGAGAGAAACCACTAATTCTCTTGCACTGTCTGCAATAACAACAGTTAGGATGCTTATCAGAGCTTTCCCATAATGCTCTTATTGCACTCCTTTTTTAATCTTTATTGAGTATCGTTTACTTCCTGATTTGTGCCCTGTACTGGATCGGTCAGCTCGCTGCCTCCTGGTAAATCCTTAATTGGACTATTGAAGGGTCTTGGACTGCCAGCGCTCCGTGGACTCTCACCCACATTATGACAGTGAATATTTTCTGTTTGCCAGGCTGTGATATCAGGTGTTTTTAGTTACCTTCCACTGACTGGGTGTATAACTGAGGATATAATTTCCCCTAAGGAAATACTGAATATACCGGAAGTTATAACAAAAAGCAGGAAAATCCCCAGAGCATTCATTTGCAAAATGCTGTAAGGCTGTGTTCCTTTGGAAAGGTATTCTGTAGCTATAGTCTAATATGGAGGCACAGGCTAGTCAAAGAGTGTGAAAATAGTTTTCAGGTGAAGGAACAAGCTCTGTATTAATATTTTCTTCCCTGGACATAATTTGAAACCAGGTAAATACATATGTTGATGAAAAATTGTATTCATCTGTTATGTTTGCTCAAATGGTTGTTGTTTGCTGTGACCAAAACAGAGCTATATGTCAAAGACAAATCATTAGGGATTGAGCTTCCCAATGAGTTTGCTTTTTTTGCCCCCTTCTAGAGCAAGTGGAAGATACAACTTTCCATTGTCTTCCCCACATCCAGGTTCTTGATCAAACAAATTTAGCTTATGAGCAGCTAAATGCGTTTCTGCCCCATGGAAACTTGGGTCTGGAGGAGAGCAGAGAAGGGGACAGATGTTGGTTGACACCCCAACGTGCACTGCAGTGCTGTCTGCATGAGCAGCTGGGACTGAGATGTGTTCCCTGGTCCCACAGGTCAGGCAAAGCCTTTTAGCCCTGATCTTCTCCTGGAGCAAGCTGGTGTTTTGCATGGAATCCCTTGAATTTATAGCAGGATTTGGTTCAGGATCACAAAATTCATGACTTAAGGGAGTCATTTTTGCTTAGTCCATAAGCAGTATTTTCCAATAGATGCGTTCTTCTACAGATCTGTTGCAAATAAGAATGTATCTTTACCAACAGCAGGCAGGAGGAATTACTGTAGCTTCAGAATGGGCCTGTGATTATTAATGAGTATGTCAACGCACAGCTGGTATGGAGCATGGATAGTGGTAAAACGTTACCCTTGAGATAGGAATGCTTTTTAGGTAAAATGTTTCTAACGCCTGTGCTCAGTGATAATTCTTGCATAAATGGAAGGGATTTGTATTTGTCTCCCTGTACTAGGCTCCTAGATAATATCAGCCTGATTTGTTAGTTGAAATTTTTGATGAGACGACTGAAGAAGACAAAACAAGACAACACAGACAAATAGTAATTCTCTATAAGCTCGAACAGACATCAAGAACAGCACCAGCTGCCATATTTGTACCTACTTTGTAGGGCTGCAGGTATGCAAGGCCTTCAAATGAGGCTTCCAGGTAGCAATGGAAACCGATTTCTCATCAGCCGCATAACTACGCCATACACACTACGTGCAGGATATATGATAAAAAAGAAAAACAAGGCAAGAGGGAGCAGGGGATGAAACAAAAAATTGAAAAGCAGATTAGTAACCAATACA
The DNA here is from genome assembly GCA_013399715.1 of Alectura lathami. Taxonomy (NCBI): domain Eukaryota; kingdom Metazoa; phylum Chordata; class Aves; order Galliformes; family Megapodiidae; genus Alectura; species Alectura lathami. Next base: position 148,833 of record VXAV01011320.1, on the reverse strand, counting down.
AGTCATGGCTTTCTTTTATCATTCATAGCACTGATACATGCCTGAGGGGAGGAAGAATACTTTCATAATATCGCCAGGTGGCTGTCAGGTTTGTTCGGCTGGCGTCGGTAGAATAAAACCGCCAAGAAGCCTGGTATGGGGAAACAATAGAAAAGCACAAAGGAACCAAGAACATGAAGTGACCATGCCACCACATGATTACGGAGAGAGTGGATTTTGCTCAGATTGGGATGTTTGTATGAGGGTGAGCAAGTAAATATCAGTAAAAACCTACCAAAGTTTTTGTGAAGCACAGCATGGTATGGTAAGAGTTACTAGCTTCATGGAAGGACCAGAAAATATTCAGCACATAAATGTGCCCAAAAAAAGCATCGCAGTAATTTATTTTTGACAATTCCATAGGGGAAACCCACACAAACTTGCAGTCTGAGGTAAAGAAAGTGTCATAATACATTTTGTAAATGATAATGAAAACCAGACAAAAGGCATTTAGAAGAGAAGTGAAGTATTCTCTGTGGTTTGAAACGTTGCTAAATACTTTAAACTATGAAATAATTCATTTCAAAGGTGAGTGACCAAAGCATAGCATTGAAAATGTGTTCACCATTTAGATTTATAACTGCATGTGAATAGTAAGACAGATCGTCATTTCTGCAATCTGGTACAGCTTCCCTGATGTCAACATAACTATATTAATTTGTACTAGCTGAGTATCTGTGCTTCCTGTATAATGTCAACCATTAAATGTCATTCAGGTATTCTTGTACAGAGTCTAATCTCCCGTGTTTTCCTGTGCATCTCTCACAAATGCACCTAGCCTTCATCTACAGACAAAGAACCTACTTACTTTGTAAGCATGCACTATTTTTAATTTTAAACTTTTTGATTTAGCTTATAGCCAGAGAAATTTGTTATGTTTCTGTCTGCTACATTAAACAGTCCTGTAGTTTCCAGCACTTCCTCTCTGGATTTATATGTTCAAATAATATTCACACTGCGTGATTCTTATAAGCTAAACAAATTGAGAAAACACATTACGCTTCCTGTGACAGCTTAGCTATCTTTCAGCCAGGTACAGGATCTAGCAGACAGTATACCTATTGCAACTGAGAGGTTAGCATGGACTAATTCTACAGAGTAACTCATCAGAAAATAGACATCATCCTGATAAACTAGAGTACTGATTCCCATGGTAGTTCATTGTCAATATTCATAATAAACAATTTCAAAAAATCCCACAATGGCCCTGTTACAGTAGATAAGGACTTACAGTTGAGATTTACCCTGATTTTTCTCCAGACTTGGGCTCATTTTTTCCCCATTTTATTTTGTTTCCTACAATTTTGCAACTTCATTTACAAACTGTGGTTGTTGAGTTGATACATAAAACGTTAGTACCAGCATCATTGCACATGGTGGTAATATTAGGTTAATTTGTTTCTTGTTCCATATGTAAGGACTGTAATAAACTTTGGCAAAGTAACATACTGGGAGCCTGTATCAAGCTCTTGACTCTTCTTTCCCACTCTTTCTCCTCTGTGTTTCTCACCCTTGGTCAAATGCTGTCAAGAGTCACTAACATTAGGACAGAGCCCTCTAGTAATACATTGAATTCATTGTTTCTGGATCAACAGTTTTGTATTTGGTATATTAAGCTGTTTGGCTGGAATCATTCCAGCCTGATCATACTCAGATTCATTCCCATGTGCCTGCCCTGATCTTTACAATTCTGCCATATACTGGTGAATTGCTGCATTGGCAAGTATCACCATCAGCAATTTTATATTCAGTTCCAGATGACTAAAAATGCTGAATATGAAAATGAACACAAAAATGCTGAACAACGTTCCCACCACAAACGTCTTCCTTTCACAGTGATTTTGCCCATTGAGAGCCACATCCTCAGATCACTCGGCTGGCTACTCTAAATCTATTTAGCATAATGTCTTATAAATATTTTGGTTGGACTGTCATACAACAGTAAGAAGAGCTACATCCAAAGCCTAAATCTATTACAAATTTATCCCCTGTCAATCAAACTTTAATCTCATGGAAGAAGTAGTTTAGAATATGTTTTACAAAATATCCCAGACTCTCATACTACAGTACTATAGATACAAAAGGAACAGATTTAACTTTATCAATTATTATAAATATTAAGTTTCTAATATTTAATATATAGTAAGCATTGAACACAAATAATGGAAAACATTTATTAACTTTAAGAATGCTTCAAAGACAGCCTGGCATCTATCCTGAACTTATCCTGGAACTCTAGAATAGTCATGCTCAGCTTCTTTATTTGGATTTATTATTTCAGAATGAAAAACAAACAAACAGCAAATGTGGCAAACACAGAACACTTGGAATCTCAGGAAAATAAATTAGGATGTTAGAAGATTATTTCACCTTTTTTTTTTTTTTTTTCCTGCCAATGCATCAAATAGAATAAAGCTTGGTGCAAAACCATTCTTTAGAGCATTTTTTAAGTAGGGCTGTGAGTTAAGAAAAATAAAAATGCAAAACAGCTGCTTAACAAACATAATAGAATCACACAATCATAGAGGTTGGAAGGGACCTCTGGAGATGATCTAGTCCAACCCTCCTGCTCAAGTAGGGTCCCTACGGTAGGTTGCACAGGAAGGCATCCAGCCGGGCTTTGAACACGTCCAGAGAAGGAGACTCCACAACTTCTCTGGGCAGCTTGTTCCAGTGCTCGGAAACACTCAGAGTAAAGAAGTTTTTCCTCATGTTCAGATGGAACTCCCTGTGTTCCATCTTGTGCCCATTGCCTCCTGTTCTGTCACTGGGCACCACTGAAAAGAGCCTGGTTCCACCCTCTTGACACTGCCCTTTTGATATTTACAAGCATTGATTAGATCCCCTCTCAGTCTCCTCTTCTCCAGGCTAAACAGTCCCAATTCTCTCAGCCTTTCCTTGTACGGGAGGTGTTCCAGACCGCTGATCATCTTTGTGGTTCTGTGCTGGACTCTCTCCAGAAGATCCCTGTCTTTCTTGCACTGAGGAACCCAGAACTGCACACAGTATTCCAGATGTGGCCTCACCAGGGCAGAGCAGAGGGGCAGGATCACCTCCCTCGACCTCCTGGCCACGCTCTTTTTAATGCACCCTAGGATCCCATTGGCCTTCTTGGCCACAAGGGCACACTGCTGGCTCATGTCCAACCTGTTGTCCACCAGGACACCCAGGTTCTTCCCCTCAGAGCTCCTTTCCAGCAGGTCAGCTGCTAACCTATACTGATGGATATTGTGCCACTTTTGCTTAAAAAAACCCTTTCTAAATCATTGATCAGCACCATGATGTCAATACTGGAGCTGAAATCACTTACAAAAATTTCAGAAACTGTGGAATTGCTAGTGCTTACTTTTCTAGCTTTTAAAATTGGCTAGTATTGAAATCAGTTCTCTGGACAGGACACTTTTCATTTTCACCATGTATGTCCTGCACAGGAGCACTCTAAACCCTGTGGTTGTGAAAAGTAACTTAGTATAGGCAAGAGTGCTGCTCTGTCAGTTGGGTTGTACAGGGATCAGTTTTAATTCATCAACTACAGGAATGCAGTCGGCTCAGTTTCTTTGACATGGATGAAGAGCTCGTAAGCTAAGCATGGTAATTCTGGAAATTTGGAATTCTGGGCATAAGGGAAACACATGAAAATTACTGAAGAAACATATTTCCTGAAGGTAATCAATGTGTTAAACATCATTCCCACAAAATTTTCCAAACCGAAATAATACAACTTGCTCCAATACGTACTTTAAATCATCTACTATTATCTTTTCACTGGTTTCATATTTACCTGAATTAGACTGGCAGCTGGATTCCTTCTTTTCTCAAAGTGTTTCTGGCGGTGCTGTTCCTGCACTTTTAATGCAAATCCTGAGCCAAGAATGCCCTGCAATACAATACATTATTTATTAGTAGATTTTTTTTTCTACAAATACACACAATCAACTACAAAGTTTTGATCTGAAGTAACTGTAGGTGTACTTCATTTATGATTGTATATGGCAGTATAATGTTCAACAGTAGTGCCCATACACATTTAGACAGGAGAGTCCTTATGGGATAACATCTGTGGTGCTATCAGCGACTGCTTACCCCAGCCATTGCCTGGGTTTGTGCTACACTATGTTCCTGCAGCACTGAAGGCCACACACGTATATACATATAGTCAGGCAGGAACATCCTGAGGAACTTAAGCCAAGAATGATGAAATGATCAGCTGACAGATACATCAGATATACATGGACTGCAAAGTCCACATCTGCAGTGCTTATTATAACTTTTGATTTTAGAGATGTTAAAAAAAACTCCTTGCTTAACAGATTAAGACCATTTCCTCTCACTAATTCCCACCTAAATAATCCCCACTCTTCATTCTGTAGGGTAAGTTAAAAAGTTGACAATGAAACCTCTCCCTCTTGGCGTTTTTGCTTTTTAATAAGTTAGATAAATATAACTCCTGCTAAACAGAATCAAAGACTGAGAATGCTTCCCTCCTTGGCTTGGAAGTAGTGAAACATTTCTGCTGGACATGCCTGTATTATAAGGAAGAATACCTCCACTTGATTATTAATCTGGATTAAAAAAATATCAGAAATGCACAAAAGATTCACATATATCTCTTGCTTTACAGACGGATTCAACACAAAAGTGTTTGTGAGGCAAATCAGTTTCTGTATATAGATATAAAATGAGGAACTAAAGTTTTGCCATCTCTAATGTGTAAGGTTATTAATCTTTTACACGATCTTTGCTGTCCTGTTAAGCCTAACTTTCTTGCCAGTGATGACTAGGTGACAAAGAGATTTAATTACAGTAGCTGCCATTAAATGTCAAAGACTCACAAACAGGTAATGTGATATAATTATAATTATGATGCGTTATAATGTCAGAGGTACCAAAATACCCACTCTGTGTAAGATAAAAAACAAATGTAATACAGTAGATTATTCAATGCTGTTGGCAAATGCTGACTTTTAACTTTGTTTATATGGTTGAAAACAAATGTATTATTATCACATACATATTTTATAATTATAGAATCATAGAATCATAGAATGGCTTGGGTTGGAAGGAACCTCAAAGATCATCTAGAATCCAAGTATTAAAATACTGGTTTTCCAGATGTATTGCACTGGAAGGAATACAACAAAATACAAATGTCACTTCTGATTTCCTGCTTATTTAATATTAATTTAAAAAGAAAAGAAATTCAGTCTTTCACAGTTGTGTAGTAGAGACAGAAAAAAAACACTTTTCTTTCAATAGAAACCAACTCAAAAATACATATCAGCTGAATTTTCTAAAAACTCTGAAGAAAAAGCAGTAATATATGAGTAACAATTCATAACAAAAGAAAGGAATTTCAGATTTACATAGTTGTATGCTACGTAATTTAGGGCTATTTCCCAGTTTTGTCCTTGCCAAAAAACCTCTCCAAAACTCACATAATGACACCAACACCAAACCTTCTGCTTGGGTGCCAGCAGTTCACCAATACTGTCACAGAGTGAAAAGCCTTAAACAGTTGTTCTTCAATTAGAAAGCTTCCTTCAGCGTTTTGTATCATAACAGCATTGTTTGCTACTGCTCATATTGCTATGAGCAGTAGTGCATAGTGCTTTTGCCATTTTACAATATTTTAAGCATACTTACAGCAGGTAGTGCAAAGAAAGAAATGCCAAGTAGGGCAAATCCTGCAGAAAGCAACCTTCCAAGCCAAGTAAGAGGAGTTTTGTCTCCATAGCCAATGGTTGTCAATGTGATCTAAAAAAAAACAAAAGAATGAACATAAAATATTACTGGAAGTCCTTCAGAGATTAGTTTCAGATTATATACATTGCATGAAACAGCATTTCCACTAAATAACCCATGACACATGAAATATAGCTATTTCTAAAAGAAAAACATACATAAATAACATGAATACATTTTTCTGTGAAGACTCAGTAATGTCTATGACTGAATAAAACTGAGATAAATAACAAACGTGAGAAAAACACCTCAATAAGCAGTAAATAAATAATAGATCATAAGGTCTGGGGTCTCACAGTTGAAGCAAATGACAGGAAATGATGTGAGTGGGGTAGAAAAAGTGTCCGTTTCAGTGGATGTACAGATGTTTCACCTATTTTCAGCAGGACTGTACATATCTGCACAACTACACATACATAAATTACACTGATATCATATTGGAGAAATATGGTAGGACTAACAGGAAATCGAAGTTCAAAGACAAGATAAAGTCAAAGGAAATACAAGTAGCAGTTGGATTTTCTACAAGCCGATCAGTACAATTTAAGCTAGGTCATCTGAAACACAAAAAATGCTAATCTAAAGTTGGAAGGAACTGTAAGAAGATCCTGGTCCTTTCCCTTTCCTTCCGAAAAGCTCAGATACACCTATGTGACTCCTAACATGAAGGTACAAAGACACTGCACAGCTCCAGGTGCAGAGGTATCTCAGGCTGCTGGACAGTGTTAGCTCAGTCCTGTGTGTGAAGAGGTCAAGGAGAAAGAGGAGGGCATCTGTAACTCCTTCATGTGGACAGTGCAGTCAGAGGCACACCAAACAGATGTTTCAGAAGCTGTGGTGTGGAGGCAAGCACCCTGCCATGTAGCATCAGGGCAGATGAAGGCAGAGTTCAGTGCATATGCAACTCATTGACTGCAGGCCACGTACATGTCCAGAAAGGGCTGCTGGGATACTGGTAGGTGGTTGTGGTCTACAGAGCATATCTCCAAGGCAAAAAGAGGCCAAAGATTGTGGCTTCACGCCTGCATGTGTGGCTGGGCATCTTCCTCAAGCCAAGGAAATGCCCTCCAGACTACTCCTGGCCTGGGAAGCATGCCAGGCCCAAACTGGGGACCAGACCAGCAGGTCCTCCCTTTGGGGATTGTGGGCCCACCCGCTGCTTCGTGTAGGGGCCAGGACCAGGACAGCCAAGCAGAGGACTTTCCAAGGGCCGGGTGGAAGGCTGCAGGGAGTGTGCTCAGGCAGCAGCACACGATGTTAAGGGACAAAGATAGACAACAGCCGGCTGAGTGCCAAGGACTCCAGGGCCTGTTATTAACGGAGAACATGTGCACAGAGAATTATTTCACATCATGTACCAAATGTGGGCAAGTTCAAGCTTAGCAACTATTCTGGCAGTAATGAATTCTTCAGGAAAATGCCTTCTAGAGACAATGTTTTGCTTCCAGCTTCCTCAAAGTTCATTCCTATGAAAGACAGCCAAAGCAATTCTATTTAATGTAAGGGTCACCACAGGACAAAAGAAGGAAAGTCTTTTGGAAGTAATTAGATTTCAACTATTTAAGGCTCTGTAGATAGTAAACAGTGTCTTTAATTGCTCCCATTGTTGGGAACAAACTGCGAGTGCAATTTACCCTGAGAAAGCCATAGTGGCTAAAAGAGAGTGAGCTGAACTAAGGCTGCAGCTGAAATTTCAAGTGGTCATCAGGTCTCAAGCTAGTAATGCTAGCCTGGAGGCAAGCACAGCTCTCCACCACCTTGGGTACTTATCAGGTCTCACTCTCCTTGCTCCTCTTCACTTCCCTCCGCTCCCTGCTTGCATCCCCTTTTCCCAGCTTTTTTGCTGGATTCTTGGGACAGTCAATGTAACCCAGGAAAGCAGAGAGAACTGCCTACATTTTTGTGTGGTTTGTTTAGGCTGTTTTGGTGACTTGAGTCAGCTCACAGAGATGTCTAACAAGCATCAGAGCCTGCACAAGGCAGGCAATGGAAACACATTGCTGAGACTGAACAATATGAACAAAAAGGGATCGGAATGCAACTCCCTTTCTTTCTGGCAGAGGTGAGCTGATGCAACCATACTCTTGGACTGGCAGAGGGGCTTGGTTTGGTTTTCGTTTTGCAGATAGGGTGTTCCCAGCTCTTTGCATTAGAACACAAGTGCAGAACAGTTTGAAGCTATTAAGGCCCAGAGAATAATGAAGCACTTAAACAAATGAATCCCTTAAATACAAGTTCCTCAAAATTCATTCCCAGGCCAATCATCGTGAAGCAGTTTGCAGCTCTGGAAAAAGCCCAGTTACTTGGCTTCTGTCCAGCTCCCTATCTCTGCTAGATGCTGGAAAGCACAGAGATATCTCCTGCCTGGGCTGACAAGAAGGAAATAGAACTAAGTGTCATCTGTATATCGATGATATTGCCACCTAGCATCTTCTGAAGAAGTCAAAGATAAACTTGAACATTCGAGATTTGATATCTGAGAGCTATACAAGACCGGGAGCCATAATACAGACTGTGTTTTTGGGATTTCTCCAAAGAAAATAATAGGACCATATTAAAGCCTTTTTTCCTATTCTTTTAGGTCATGAAAGTGTGATATCAGTCTGTGCTTAAGCATATCAGTGCCGTGATGCTCACTTTGGACTGTTTTAACTCAGAATGGTCCTTATGTGGGTATACAAGTGTCAGATCTGTGCCATATCATCTTAGTCAACACAGAACAAATGGATTTGACCTTATTTTATATTCCTCTGAACACACAACTAAGAAAATATTTTTTTCAGATATCTTCATGGTCCACTTCAGAAATAAACCTCATCACCTTTGTTAGTGCTCCAAGCAAATGACTGAACATCAGGCTCTGACCGGCATAGTCTTGGGGTTACATTAACTGACCATGGTGTGGAAAACTACTAGACATGAGACCACAGCAACATGAGAAATTGCCAGATGTGACTGATAAGAAAGTAAGAAGCTGACAAAAGTTACAGCTAGCACCGTGAGGAAAGGTTGGATCACATGGGTAGTTAAGGGAGAAATGACCAAAGTTCAAAGATACCTGGAGGAGAATATTGGAGACCTTGTAGGGACTAAAGTCTTGCAAGGACAACACCACCTAAGTAACTGTATCATTAATATTGTACAAGACCAAGAGTAACTAGATCATGGTATCAAAAATACAAAATCTGGGTACAGGTATAGCAAATCTGTGGAAGTAATTAGGGACAGGAGGCTGGGGCAAAGAGAGGAATATGGTGAAAAAAGGATCAAGAAATTGTAAAAGGGATAACAAGGCGTGCAGTCTTGTCTTTCTGGGGATACCCGCTGAACAGCCCTGTGTCCGATCACCACTGCTTAAAGGAGGACAACAAAACAAACATTTCTGAGTTGAAGCATTAAATGCTTATGTGTGCAGCATGTCCTCGTCACCCAAACTTGCACAATGGAAAGAAAGATTCCTTCAGCAGGTAACTCATCATATCCCAAAATGCAGGAGTGGGCAGATAAGCCAAGGCACGTGGCTAAACTCAAAAAACACTGTGATAGAACTTGGGTTATATCCCATATCCAGAGCTAAGAAATATGCTAATAATAAGTGATGCAATACAACAATGAATGAGCTTATATAACCTAGGTGCCTTCAATCAGGTGAGATAGAACCCAGAAGGCCCCTCTCTACCCTAATATTTCTTTCTGACATCATTTTATGTTCTGCTAGCGCTACTTACCTTTTCAATCTTTACCTGAAATCAATTGATTGAAATAATGCAGTTTGCTCAGACTATCATCACACTAAATGTGAAAAATGCCATCAATATTGACTTATTTGAGCTAGTAATTGTGAAAATATTATCCATTTTAAGTTGTTTTGTTCACCTACAAGTTACTGTGGAGTGCCAGAGCCATTCTGTATCCAGCTGTAACTACTGCATACTACTAGAAAATAATGATTTATTATGAGAAACCCTGTTAAGTGTGTAGGAGAGACAAGAATCTTAATCGCATTACATTTGCAGGTAAAGCTAATTAACATGCAAACCAAATGCTGCTATAAGCATGTTCAGTCCTAGCTAACACTGAGTTGTCAGAAAACCATGCATGGTTTGATTTTGAAAGACCTAAGTTTCTTTAGGTACATTTTGTTCGTATATAGTTTAGTTACTTTATTCTGTTACATGAATTTACCATCTCTACTAAATCCTGAGCTTGAATTCTTCATACAACACACACTGAAAACTGTGTTGAGCAGCACCATAGGGACTCCAACCATAAGAATATTCACAATAGAAACATTAGCACGATGCTTAAACTGCAGGTTGCACGGTGTAATGTGCAACTACAAATACAGTGCAGTATTCAGATGTAAATTAGAGTGCCATATCCTGCCCTTTGTCTCAGTACAAAGCTATGGACTTAAAAAATGGAATTAGTGAAAAGACCATAGCATGGTATGGCCCTCAAATAATCTGAATTAATGAATGGGCTAATTGCCACATGCTGGGTCTGGTCCTGGGTAAGGGGCATAAGTGCTTCTAAAAGCTTGAAATTTAAGAAGATTATTAAGGAGATTAACTCTGCCATCACAGAATTTAATCCGGGATTTGGTAGATGCTCTGTGGTTTAAGTAAGAACAACTTTTGCAAATAAACAAATCGATGAGACTAAGCATTGATTTCCCTCAGAATGCCACACCATCTGACCTTTTCAAAATCTTTATGTGGGTTACTCTGGCAGTAAAAACAACCATGACTAAGAAGCATGTTATGCATTTCCCACATACTGTTTTACATATTATACAAAAACTACTATTATTAATATGGCAAAGATGACAGGTAAGGGGGAACTGATTTTCAGTAAGGTTGTGCACTTAAGGACATCAAAAATTTAAAAGTATTCATGTCATACACTAAGGGAAAGAAGAAAAGGTATAGAAATACACAATATAGGATGTTTTCAGGTTTTTAATTATAATTTGTTGTTTTTCCTGCTGTTGTCATGAAAAGATTCCTATTTTCTCAGTTACTTATCTGGCCTATGAGTCATACATTCTAACTTTATAGTATACAAAATGTTTTAAGCACTACTTCATACAATTATTATTTCTTAGCAGGGTTTTTCCTTAAAAAATAACAGTCGGCAGGTAGTGGGGAAGCAAATTCTAAAATAAAGATCATATTCCTGCTGCTAGAGCTGCTCAGGAAGAAAGACCTGACATGAGTCTCTGTCAGATGTCAGAGCTGAGGTCTGGATTTGCTGAGTGTTTCTCATTCCTTGTGAGTATGTGACCCCTCAGTAGTCCCTGCTGGCAGATAGGTACAGTCCTGTGCTTAGCCCCAGATCCCTGCCTAGCCAGTGCTAAGTCACGCATGGCTTTGCAGAGATGTAGGGGATGTTTCAAGCAGCTGAAAACACACACACCCAGACCCATGTGCCACTGTATCCCACCTGCATGACCTAAGGAGGGTCTCTTGTAGGACCATGTCCTGACTGCCATCCCCAAAAGGGCAACGGTGTTTGCAGACTGCCAGAGCCTGGGTACCCATCAGCGAGCTCACATGCATCCCAAGCCAGATGCTTTGCAATGATGCCAATGCAGACAGGTCAGAAAGCTGTAAGCCAAATCTGGACCTCAGCTTTTGGAGAAAAGTGAACAGCCTCTGCTTGGGATGAATTATTTCAGTTACAGATACACAGATCACAAAACAAACCATTCTGGTGTGACTGAGGGCAAAACCTGCTTTGATGGCTTTAGCCAATTTGAATCCTATGCGCATTCACATTACAGGATGGAAGCATGTTTTTTATCGGAGATCTGCCTCAATACTCTAAAACAACAAGCTTCAGGAAAAATATTTCCTTCTTTTTGCACATGTGCAAGTAAGAGCTGCTAGGTCTTTCCCAAGCTCCTCAGTTTTGTGCATGAGCACAAAATTACAGTTACTAGGGAAAATATGTAACAAATGATTATCCCCGGGATGAACAAATTTTCAAACACACGGGCTAGTTCTACTAATAGGAAATGACCTTGACTTTTGCCCAAGATGTAAGCAAAACTTATTAAAAATGTTTCTCAAATATTCAAAGCATTTTGGAAAAGGCTTTTACACAACTCTATATGCGAATACTACTGAATCCAGAGTCCTGTTGGCAGAGGATCTGAGGTGAGAAAGCTTCTATTCTGCATCTGATCAGGAAAGGTGGCAGAGGCCAGTCCAGCTCCCACACTTATCCCATGAAAACTAATGAGTGCTCTTGTTTATGTCAGAATTAATGATCACACAGGCATCACTTCACTATCCAGACACTACCAGAACTCATAGTGTTTGTTCAACTGCATCAGAAGGACAATGAAAAAAAAAACCAGCAATATTTTACTGCCTGGCAATAGCTCTGCAACAGGCCTTGTTGTTGTGGATATCCTAAGCAGCTGCCTAAGTAACTCCCACACTGTGCAGGGGCTTAGCTCATTACAGGGCATATCTTAGGGGAAAAAAAAAAAAGAAAAAAAAAAAGAAAAAAAAAAAGAAAAGAAAAAGCAAAAGCTATATGTTGTGCCATAAAAAAAACAAAACAAAACACCTTAGACCTAGGTCCTCATTGCTTCATTGTTCATTTAAAGCCTAGTTTATTTAAACATGCAAGCATTCATATAAACCTCCTACTTCTGGAAAAGCAGTCAATCATGTACTTACTTCCCACAGATTTCAAGAAAGTAAAAGCAATTGATTTGATAGTTAAGCAAGACCTTGAAAGCCCAACTAAATCAGGGCTTTTACACCTGTGAAAAAGATTGGAGAACATTGCTGAACAAGAATGGGAACGTTTATTCTTTCTTTTTGTGCTCAAGGTACAGGGAAGGAGAAACAACTTCATTCTAAGAGCAGTGATAAAACACTTCATTTCACTGCAAAGCTGTTGTAAGAATTTTATTCCCAGTTTCCTGACACTTCTTCTTGCTTTGCATCTTACAGTCCTCTCATTTGGATCAAAGCAGTTCCTTGTGGGACGATATTACAAAATGTATTACTGAAAAGATATGGCTTAAAAACTAAAATGCTTTCTTCTCTTGAAGGTTCAGCAATCTGGTTTGCAGCAGAAACTCAGAAACAGCTGAATGGGGTAAAATGAACTATGTATGTACAAAAGAATAGCTGGAGCAGGGAGCCTCTGAGACCAGCTTTCTGCCAGTGAAAACAATTCACTGAACAGCACCCTAAGTTAAAATCACCATCAGGTGAAATCCAAAGCACTCCAACATACTTGTTAAGCAGTGCATGTTACTTTTGTATACTTACTGTGCCCCACCAGAGAGCATCTGCATATGTGGAGAACTGATTATTTGCATCTTTTTCCACCAGATAAACCAGGAAAGATGAAAAGATGAGTACTAAAAATCCTATGTACCAGGCTGTGATCAATTCCTAGAAAAAAGAAAGTAGAAATCAATATCAATGCACAAGATTGAACAGAATGGCATTCCAAGGAAGACATAGTGAAAACATCTATATATTTTTTATGGCATTTGAGCAGTTAAAAGTTAAGTGCTTCCCTGCTGATGTAAATTTTCTCTAAAAATGGACAAATCTACTCCTTATAGTTTGATGGTCCAGAAAGTTCACCAGTGTATGTAGCACATCAAGTCCAACATTTTCAACATATTCCAAAGCCTTTTAGTATTTAACATGGTTTTACACATCTGTATCAATGCCCATTACAGTTTATGTTACTTCAGGAAATTCTAGATACTCTGCTCAAAACTGGTAAATATTTACTTCCTTGGATTCTTGCTGAATCCAGTGAAGACATAAACTCAGCACTTGTGATTACGCACCTTGCTATGTGCATAAACTACTGAACCTAATAATTTCCAAGTGCCTCCTCTTCGGTCCATGCGCACCATACGAAGGATCTGTAGGAAACGAAGACTTCTCAGTGCTGATGTTGCAAAAATGTTACCCTGAGTTTTTGCAGAAACAACTGCTATTGAAGCGATGAGAACAATGATGTCTGAAAGAAATACATTATAGAAAACATTAATGTCCATGTACCAATCAATAACACATATATGTACACAAGCTGACTGAGGGGACAAAAGAGAGACTACTGTGGTGGGTGGGAATCCGAAGGAGAGACAGGGGTGTGAGGTGAGGGACGGTGTCAAAATATGCCTTGGAAGATCTGCAGGGTGAAAACTCATGGTAGTCATTTTGAAAACATATGTATAAAAAGAGCAGAGTTGAAGGATCATCATGTTGGAACTTTGCAGCCTGGTATAGAACCTGTACAATTTAGCAGATGGACCTGAACTTTTTCCCTTTTCTTGTAGCAACTTTCTTATGAAATGCCAGAAAAGAAAAGAAAAAAAAAGGTAAGAAGCAAACAGAGCTGCCTCAGTGGTGAGAGTCCAGTGGAACCACAGTTACAAGCATGCATATTGGTTTCCTGTGAGTACAAACACTGCTCAGACATGTAATTTCTGGACACAACTCCGCTGATGTACCATTTCCTGGAAAGGAAAAAATACAGTGCTGAGCACTCATAAGTATTTTTTCGTTGGCAGCATGGAAAGCCCAGCAAGTGTTAGGATTTGTTTCTTCATGTCACAGATTCACACTGCGAGAGCGAGTTTGTTCTGCATGAACTCATCAACCAACTGCCCTTTGAGCCAGAACAGCATTTAAAGGGAGATGAGAAGATAACAGTGATGGCACATGGATACTGTGAGAAAGCATTATGTTCTTTTGTGATGGCTGGGGCAAACATAGTGGTGTGCAGAGAGTGGAAAAGGACAGAGCAAACCCTGTTACTTCATCACCTCATCATTAATTTTCTGATCTTCTTTAAAAGCTTAAAGAGTCTTTGTAAGAAGTACCTGGTTTAAATGTTAGGATTTTGTGCTGTTTGTACGTTTATATGCAAGGATAATCGAAAGCCATTTCCACAGGTGAGAACTTCATGCTGACATGAGCTTTGCTTCTTTGTGTTGCTTATGAACACTCATCTTGTGCCAAGGTGGCTTTGCCATCTTATTATACTACTAAGGGTACAGAAAGCCTGTGGTTCAAGGAGTGTCCTGTTAAATTGCAGAAATCCTTGCCACAGGTTGCTGAAAGTTTACATGAGTACAAAACCAACTGGATAATCTCATGGGAAAAACAATCCAGGTCTAATAAATACCAGGACCCTACTTCTGGCTCAGGAAGTCTCCAAGTGTTGGACACTGGA
>VXAV01011320.1:105535-128686 GCA_013399715.1 Alectura lathami | reverse complement strand
TAAAAAAAAAAAAAAAAAAAAAAAAAAAAAAGTCAAACTATCAGCATCAACAATAACAACAAAAAGCCACCCAAGCAATGGGAGATAACTCTTGAGTTTTGCATACACTAATAATAATAGTGCTTAGGATGTTGAGACCTGGCAAAATTTGCTTTCAGCAACGTCTGAATATAGCTTCTTTCTGGTCAGGGATCGGATCTCTCTGCTTGGATGCCAAACAGGTTATGATTAATCGTCACCTACTGGTAAAAGTAATTGGCAGGATATCTTCAGGAAATTCTTGGGATAGATGACGCTGTTTGATTTTTGCAGATGTTGTTGTCACTCCAGCCAAAAGGTCTTTGGGTTTTGAAATATATAACACTCTCTAGATGGAAACTGTACTAATTGTCCTTGCAGGCAAAACACACTGGTGACTTTGCTTCCTGTGGTAATTTTTTTTCAAGATGCAAAACTATTTGGTATTTTTAGAAGTAAGAAAGTGAAATAGTTTTGCGTATCAAGATACTTCTCAGAGATAAACACAGATGAGTGTGAAAATTGACTTTTATTGCTGTAGAAAAACAGGAAGATAGGGCTGCATGGTAATGGCACACAGAAGATTAAAAAGGTAGACAAACGTAATACTGTCTAGGCACGGAAGTGGAATTTAAAAAAAAAAAACAACAACAGAGGTTACAGCTTCAACTCTATCGATTTTTTTTTTTTTTTTTTTCTTCTAACAATGGCTACATCAGTCACTGGCTTCAATTCTAAGGAGTGCACTAACGCTGATCCCTGCATAGAAGCTCTGATTTTCTTAGTCATCAGCTGAGCACTACTCCAGAGACAAGATCAAGAGATGAACTGTCTTGAACCTTTCTCTCCATCCCTGTTTTTCATTTGCAATGTACTGGAACCATAGGAGTAAGCAAATTATTTTAAAGTGAAATGAAAGCTGCTCCCTGGAAATATGGACATCTTCTCTCTGGGATACAAGGCAATTTTACAGAGCCAAAGCGGGTCTGCTTAGAAAAGCAGCTCACCAACACATAAAGTTACCTTTTCTAGCAAAAAGAAAATAGTAGGAATTAAAATTATTTATGACAAATTACATTTAAATTTACATCACACATGTAAAATAACGTTGTAACTTACACGACGTATAAAACCTATATAACAAGCAATAAAATAATATAAAATATAATGTGAAATAGGTAATATTTCACCTATTTTCAGTGCCATGGAAAATAAGCAGTCAGGTGTGTTATAGGAGGTCAGTTCAAGGGTTTCACAGCTACAGACACTGCGAGCACAGGGTCCTGACTCTGAGACTCCAGATTCAGTGGGAGCTCCCAGAGCCTGGTGCTGGGGACAAACTGTTCTGGGCAGCAGCTGTGTGTGAATGGGGCTATCCCATGTCATGTGTTACTGGTGAGCCCCCCTATGCAAAGCCAGACTAGACTGAGCCCCAGCATGGGCACGAGCTGTGCAGGATCTTGCCCTGGCACCTGGGGGTGTCACTACACCCCAGCATCCCCTGGGCTGAGGCTGGCCATCACTGATGAATGAAATCCTATATGCTGGCAGCTCTGGCAGCTCGGCTTACTCTTCCGCAGTATATCAAATGGGATAAACAAGCGTGGAGATCCCTGCCATGCACCCCCCGCACACTGCAAATTCTCCTTGGAGACTTACACTTTATACCAGCCCAAGAGTGAAAGACAGTCCAGACCATCTGCCCCTCAGGACTGTTGCCTTCCACTTTATCAAAACTTCTCTCCATTGCCACATCCCACCTGCGCACAGCTCTCTCCTCATCCTCTGTGCTGTACAACTTCTATGTCCCACTTTGCAGTCTTTTGATAACAGAACAAAGAAGTACCACACTTTCTGAATGCCCTTCTCCCTCCAATTTCCAAAGTGATTTATCTCACATGTCCCTCTCTGATTCCTTCTTTCCATATTTCCACAGAGGCTCCCATCTTCATCCCATTTCAAGTTCAAGGAGCTGCTCTCGGACACAGGCTTTGTATTTTGGGTGGTGCTGTGTGGAGCCACGAGTTGGACTTGATGATCCTTGTGGGTCCCTTCCACCTCCGGATATTCTGAGATTCTATGATTCTCTGATTTCAGGTTGTGGCCCACGCTTATATATGCAAACAACAGAAATGGTGGAGGGAAGTTGGCCTGGGGGAATACAAACTAAACCTGTAACCTAAAACTGAATTCACACACACTGCTGCTAAACATTTGCTCATTTGTTTTAAAGCTGGTTCAATGTTTAGAGTATTTCTTCATTCTAACCTAATGAAAAATGATCAGCTTAATATTTCTTACTTTTACCACAGGAAATGTATAGTCTTTCTAAGTCAAGGAGGAGACTGTCCCATGTATTCTCTTTGTATAAATACCCCAAGAAGCACCAGTGAATCTCTTTCTTCACATGCACCTTAGTCTGTCTTTGCTACACCTTGACTAAAACGCTTTACCATATAATGTGGTCATACATTGCTCTCAAACAAAGGAAAATGAAATTGGAAACAAGTCCAAGTCACACCTTAGTAAAGCTAATACAAATACAAGAAATTTGGAATCTTTAGGTCAAACAATTTTTAAAATAGAAAAACAAGGAATATTTTCAAAAAGTCTGTACTGGACGTTTTTTAGACAGGAATACTAAATACTCCTTTATAAAGTTTCAGAATGAGTTCCAGATGGGTCAGATTTTTTGTCGTCATTTTTTAGTCAATGTTTCTAATACAGACTAATTTCATCCCCAAGAATGGATCAACTGACGTTACTCATTAATATGTCCATGAGCTAAAAGTACATGTCCACTGTTTACATGTAAAGGCAGCACAATTTCAGGCCATTATGACAAATGTATCCAAATAATGTCATTTTACCTTTTGCAATAAAGAGCGAAAATACTTCTCAGTGGGCTGAGAATCACAATAACTCAGCAAAGGCTGAAATTTAAATTGTAGTTAAGGTTACAATTTTTGATTCAGTCTGGACAGGAATAATGGCATCAGTGGGAACATTTCCCCTTTGTAGTGTGAGCAGTTAAGGTTCATAGCACTATCGAGTAGACACTCTTTATTTGGACTGAATAAGTCCTCAGCAAACATCTTTATATTAGCTGCAGCTGGCTCAATAAATCTTAAAAAAATAAGGGCCTCCTGCAAGCTAAGATTAGGTTCAATTACCAGCCTTCATGGATTTATACTTTATTAGTGTTCTCCAATAATTGATCTTAAAGTTATTGATATGCACCTGCCAGAAGGAATAAAGCAGCATTTATTCAATATGAGTTTTATTTGGCTTTACGACAGGCTGACAGAAAGACATTTAAAATCCTATCTTTGACACTGTTCACCAGTTCAGTTTGCGTCCAGGCAAGGACACAAACCACAAGGAACACATGCAGCTCCCTCCCATAAATCCTCACTTACACAGCCCAGTAACTGCTTCATGCCAGAGAAAATGTGCCTTACAAGCACTGGGAAAGCAGTGTTGGCCAGTCACTCTGCTATGTCTGAGGTTTTTCCCTGCATGGTACCAGATCTTAGTGAAAAAGGCTGCTGTTGTGTAGAAAAAATCACTGAAGCCTCCTGGAGGGAAAGGCAGCAGGATGGAAGGTGAGACACATGCTTGATAAATACCCATGCTCATTAGGTCAGACTGTAAAAAGAGGGCAAAGTTACAAGCAAGAAAAAAATAACTACAGGCATGACAAGACGTGTATTGAGAAAGGACTGAATAATTTAGGAGCAGTTAGTCAGAAGACAAATACGAGATGGCAGATAGAGGTATGCAAACTAGCGAAAGACAAGGTCTCCTGGATGCCTCCTATTTACCCTTCCTTATAAAAATGAGATCAAAAGACAATTTACATCTGATAAAAAACAACACAACATGCAATTAACTTGTAAAATTTGTTGCCACAGGACATAAAAGAATAACTGGGGAAAATTAAATGAATTGGATGTTTCACCATGAATTACTGGAATTAGGTTTTCCAAATTCCCATACAAGTATGTGATTGTCTGTTCGAGCTACAGGTATGAACAACATGCCTAGAGGACAATGGCAACAGCCAGCGTGTAGAAAAATATCAACCCAGGCTCCTGCCTTGCCTAGCAGGGAAGCAGCACTATTTCCGTATGCCAGGCTCATGCAGCAAGGTAGGCAGAAACCTACAGCTGAGTGGTGCAGTTGATACCAGTGAAGGAAGGGATGCCATCCAGAGGGACCCAGACAGGCTGGAAAAGTGAGAACCACGAGAACCTCATGAGGTTCAACAAGGCCAAGTGCAAGGTGTTGCACTTGGGTCGGGGCAATCCCATGTATGTGTACAGACTGGGAGAAGAACTCCTTGAGAGCAGCCCTGCGGAGAAGGACTTGGGCACTGTGATCGACGAAAAGCTGGCCATGAGCCAGCAGTGCGCTCTTGCAGCCAGGAAGGCCAATGGCATCCTGGGCTGCATCAAGAGAGGGGTGGCCAGCAGGGAGAGGGAGGGGATCGTCCCCCTCTACTCTGCCCTTGGAAGGCCTCACCTGGAGTGCTGTGTCCAGGCCTGGGGCCCCCAGTACAGAGGGGATGTGGAGCTGTTGGAGCGGGTCCAGAGGAGGGCCACCAAAATGATCAGAGGGCTGGAGCACCTCTCCTGTGAGGAAAGGTTGAGGGAGTTGGGACTGTTCAGCTTGGAAAAGAGAAGGCTCCGGGGAGACCTCATTGCGGCCTTCCAATACTTGAAAGGAGCTTACAGGCAGGAGGGGGACCGACTTTTTGCACAGGTGGATAATGGTAGGACAAGGGGGAATGGGCTAAAACTGGAAGAGGGAAGGTTTAGGTTGGACATCAGGAAGAAATTCTTCCCTGAGAGAGTGGTGAGGTGCTGGAACAGGCTGCCCAGAGAAGTTGTGGCTGCCCCATCCCTGGCTGTGTTCAAGGCCAGGCTGGATGGGTTCCTGGGCAGTTTGACCTAGTGAGCTAGTGGATGGCAGCCCTGTCCATGGCAGGGGGATTGGAACTAGATGATCTCTGAGGTCCCTTCCAACCCAAGCCCTTCTATGATTCTATGATTCTATGATTCTACAGGACTCATCCTCGTGCATTCCCAGGCTGTGCTTAAAGTAAAGGCAATGCACCTCTCCCCTCTGACAGATCACAGCTCGCATTCCTAACCTACACAGCCATCCTGGATGTCTGCACAGGCAACGTGAGTATCTCCCAGGACTCCTCTGTTTCCATAAATACAGAATTTACTGAGATTTCCAGACACTTAATCCCCATCCACCATCCTGCCTGCATTGGTGGGTGGGTAGCCCACAAGGGACTACAGTGCCAGCAAGAAGCTTTACTTTTGGAGAATACTAGTGCTATAAACCTGAAGAGAAGCAGGACTGAGCACAGTACTGCCTTCAGTTTTCTCAGATTCCTCCAGCTGTCTGGAAGGGGTTGTTGTCTAGCTCCAAACTATACCTGATGGTCTTCGCAGCCTGCCACTGTGCTCAGGGTATGGGTAGCTCCTAGGGTAGGAGGGCACAGCATTACTGCGATGTGCTGAGAAGCAACGGGTGACCTGGAGCAGGAGCAGGGGTTGTTTCCTGGGCTCTCTGGTGCACGCTAGCTCCTCTTGCTGCTCTTTGTTTGCCATTTGTGAGATGGGACTCCCCTGAGGCCTGGTGGGAAGGGTTCGGGAGTCACTCTGTGCTGCAAAGGCCTGGGGAGAGCACAAGTAGCTGGGAAGGAACCCGTAATTATTGCAGGTGGGGGCCAGGTGGGGCCTGTGCCCACCCATGGGCCACCTTGCAGCCACCCCTGCGGCTTCCTGGTATGTGCCATGTTAAAAAAGTAACACAAGATCCATTCGGCACTTGCCAGAGAGGAAAAAGTTTGGTGTGGTAGCACTACTGCAAACCCAACAAGAAGCCATCCCCAAACAAGATCTTAAATACAGCAGACCATGCCACTCTACACGATAACCACTTCACCCAAAGTGAAGCTGTCTCCAGTGTGGGTCTCCCAGGCAGGCTGAGGTGGCAGAGGCGGGCCTAGGCCAAGCAGCCCTGCCATCCCCTGGCTGCTCCCGGAGTGGGCACAGGTACCAGGACAAGGTGGCACACGTGATCCACCAGCCAGAGCTGCCTTTGTGTTTTGGGGATGGGTGGCACGGCCAGACACAAATCAGCACTTACACTGCTTTGGAGCTGATGGGGGTTGAATTAAGGTCTGGTGGACACCTTCCCTACATCTGCTGTTGACAGCAGTCATCTCTGAGTGGAAATGTCAGAGTTTAAGCAAAATCTTACAGGTAAAAAATCTTAGTGGAGACTTTATGTTCTAGCATCCTGGTGCTAGGGGTGGGAAGGGATGGGAGGAAAATAAGATGTGCAGGACATGCCTAATTTGCTTTCTAGAAATATGCAAATATTTATACATAGCTGTATTAAACTCGAGATATAAATAGTGTAACTGTGTTACACAATGCAATGATGTTGTTACATTGTAAATCCTTCCTAATTGCTCTATTTAACACACCAGCTGTAAAAAGGAAGAATTTAAAACCTGTGCTTTTTGCTCCTGTACACAAGTTGTTGTTTTTTTTTTTCTAGTGCAGCAATTAAGGGTAACAATTCAACGCATGATCATGAAAATAGAGATTGCTGTAATTCCCACTGGACTACTGTGCCTGTCAGGCTTCCAGTCCCTTAGCAGTGCTGGTGGCAACATGCAGTTCTCCACAGGGATGTAAAAGAATGGAAGCATCCATGGAAACCGAATTTCTTCAAGACTTGTGGTCACTTACAAGCTTGTTGCAAGGCAGGATGGAGACACCTGGCAATCAATTTGACTATACTGAATGTAACAGTGGGCAATGCTTGCATTTAAACCCATCAGCATTACCAGCTAACAAATTAAAGCTGAGCAGATAACAGAAAGCTGCATTTGAAGGAACCAGCACTATCTCTAAAACATTTGAAAATTCCAATTTTTCTAAATGACAACCGCATGCACCTATAGCTCTCTTTTGGAGACCCAGCTCACACACCAATAACCTGAATAGGAATAAACTGGTTTTCACAAAAGACAGCGACAAAGCCAAAACGTTAAGCAGATAAAAGTGTAATAGTTATAATAATGCTACTCAAACTAGAAGTACCAAAGAGGCTGGCAGTCATACAGCAAATGTAAGACAGCAGCATGCTGCCTGCTATTGTATGGTGCAGGGTGAATGTGAAAGGAGCAAAGGGAGAATAAAGAATTCTCACTAAATTCCCCCTATTTCCATAGGGCTTTAAAGCCATTCTAGAATGATTCCTTCAGCACATGCCAAGCAGATAACTCCCCTTAGACCTCTCCAAATTTCTTCACCAGTGTTCAGAGGGTGGGGCTGGGACACCATGTGAGAAAGCCTGATTTAGTTAGGTAATACCTGCAAGAGTAGTTAATAGTGGCTCAAACAGACTGATGGTTGTCTAATGTACCATGCCAAGGCATTAACACTGACATTTATGTTTATATGCTGCCTCAGCACCCTTAAGTAAGTGTCAGAATATTAGCAACATAGAAGATATGTTTTTGTAATAAGGTGATACTGCAAGCTAGTGATTTCACCAAGAGCTCACAGATATACCAAGGACAGAGTTACAGGCTGGAGCGAAAGTCCAAAATGCAAACAAGTATTTTAATAGGATGCTATTACGGACCTCTATGGAAATGTTCTGAAACTACTCCAATTTATGCCTGGAAGGTATAACCCCCTATTACAAAAGTAAAACCTGTAAAGCCACGGAAGGAACAATTCTCAAAGAGGAGCCAAAGGAAAGTGCTGACAATGATTGCAGATGGGAGTTGCAAAGAATGTCACACTACCAATGTAGCTCATTTGCAGCATGATAGCTGGAAGGAAGCCAAGAAAACTGAATACTTCCTTGCACGTCAGTTAAGCTCTGACATGTTATTCTCCTGCTTCATCAAAAATATGTTTTTAGATGCTATGAATGATGGAATTTGAAAAACAAACCAGCTATTTTACTGCTTTTGAGACTCCATATGCTGAGGTAGGCAGATAAGTGGATTTGTCACAAATGTGTCTACCTCTTTATGGCAATGGGCAAAAAATAGAACACAGGAGGTTCCATACAAGATTATGAAAAAACTTCTTTACTGTGCTGGAGCACTGGAACAGGCTGCCCAAAGAGGCTGTGGAGTCTCCTTCTCTGGAGGTATTCAAAACCCGCCTGGACGCCTTCCTGTGCAACCTGCTGTAGGGAACCTGTTTGAGCAAAGGGGGTTGGACTAGATGGTCTCCTGAGGTCCCTTCCAACCCCTACAATTTGGTGATTCTGTGATTCTCTTTACCTTTCACCCCATTGCTTATGTAAGCAATTACTTAATTTTGGATTGGAGAAACATTTACACATATCTAAGGAAATTTGAGCAGTTTGTTTATTGGTATGATGAGAATTCAGCTTAGTAAGGGAGGATGTGAAGTAGTGAAAAGCATCTTTACAGACTGGGCACCTCTAGTAGCAACCAGTTCAAAGCCAGTCCCTGAAAAATATGAGCAAAATTGAACATACCAAGTCTAAACCCAGGAAATGTTAATTGCTTCTTGGTTTGTCAGTTGCTTACCTACTTCTTACCCTACCTTTTCAAGTCACTGCAACCTTACAGCTTACAAGCAGCACTGGAAGTTCTATACAATATTTTATAACACATAATATATAATAACAATGTAGGATTTTTATATATGTATACATTTAGATTGTGTGAGAATACTAGAGATCGTCAATCATTTGAAAGACACCATCAATAATTTACAGAATCTGCATGAATATGTACAGTGAACCTCATTATTTCTAAATCACATGAGATTTGACCTTAGGAGACTTTTCTAGTTCAGGTCAATGAATTAGGAATCATTAAACATTTTAGTGCGGGTACTAAGTTATATCAGTCTTATCTGGAATGGACACAACTATGTAATGCTTGAGAAAATATTTCCAATGGTCTTCTAAGAAAGTAATTCTGACTTCACCAACAAATTCTCTATAGTAAAACATCTCAAGCTTTTAACAGATTCTCTGTCACAAGCATGCCTTCATTTTTTGATTCGCCCCTGTTCTTCACAACCCTGTGCTCTACACCATGTCATCCATTCTGGTGTGGATCTCTTCTAATTTGCACTACTGGAATTCTCTTTTTACAAGTGATTGTTCTTTGGACAAAACAAATAAAAGTTTCTTACACAGCAGATGAGTACAATTAACACCAGGTGACGCGGTAAATCAGCATCTCTCTGTTAATTAAGAGTTATTTATTGATGTTTGGATAATTTCAATGGGGCTGAGAGATGATAATTTCCTGCTCCAAATCTCCCAGAGCAAGAATATAACTACACTTTATCCAGAATCCAGAAACGGGATTACTAGATGTTCTCTATGATTGAGAGACAGAGTGCTTCTAATTTTGATGATAAAGAGAAAAAGATCCAACTCAAATGTAAAATACCTGTCCTCAGGAAAGAGAAGTTGGTATGAATGATTTTGATTTCAATTAATCAATATTTTTAAATGAAAAATACTTTAATCAGAAAACTTTCACTAGCCTTATGGACTTCCGATCATCAGACATCTCAGCAGACAAACAGAATATGCTCAGCCCTCATATCAAAACCTCCAAGCTTCATGAAAATGAAATGTGTTACTACCCACGGCTCCTCAGTGGGAAAGAAAAATATGTAAGGCACAACTGAGTCAGGTTGCCCAAACCATGGTGGGCACCTCTCTGCTCAAAATTAACATTATACTGATACTAGTAGTGAAATCAAAACCCACATCAGTTAACAAATAGACTGCTGAATTCTTTAGCACATACCAGAAAAAAAAATTCAGCATGAACTCAGCAGCAAGGATAGCAGTCAGCAAAAATAAACATGAAAGAATAAGCCCCACCGATAATGTTCAGAAGACATTGTTTCCTATGAATCTCTTAAAAACTGTATGGCCATGACTGTCAACCATGAGGATATTCCACTAAGTATTAGTTTTAAAAGCCTACATAATTTGTGACCAAATTAACATTAAGAGGGACTTAACTGCACATAACTATGGCTGCTGAAATCATCCAAGGAACTTTCAGCTTCCAGTCTAAACACTGCTCCTGTCAGCACATTTTCTGGAATTAAGTGGGCAGGGTGTTCTGAGATGAGTTCAAGTTGGGCTGGCAGGAGATGTTGTCAGGAGAACACCCCAAGAACGACTTTGCTTCTGCTGGAACTTGGTCTGGCTGGGATTTATAATGAGATGTGATATGAAGTGTGTCTCTTTGGTCAAGAATATACTTAATTACAGACCATCACTGGGTTATGTAAAGTTCAAATTGCACTGGAAAATGGCTGTTTATATTGTTTATCATGAGCTGCAGATTTACTATCTGGCTGCATTTAAACTGCATTATGTGTCTAAATACCAAGGTGATAGGCATAAAACATAGAATGACATGAAGACATTGCATTAAAATAAAAGTTCAATGTCTTGTAACACACTAGATATGTATTTGTTTATAAAGGTTTGACGAAAGTACTATATGATGGCTCATTACCACTTTAACTAATGAAAAATAGATCCAGTAATATGCAACCACCATTGCAATCACTTAATGCTTTCAGAGCATTCAGGCGCTTCAGGCGTGGTTTGCCAGCCATGAAGTTCAAGAGCCTGATTACACATAATGAACTTAAGCTTCCTGTTGGGAATTTGCTCATTCTGCAGCGTCAACAGAATGTGAACTTATGACACTTCCATCATGCTATAGCTTGACAAGAAGTAAAATAAAAGCAGCTGTGGGGAAAGTACTAATGGACTAAGTGAAATCCATGAAACATTTCACTAGCCTGGACCATCAGTAGGTCCAGTTGTCCTGGAAAAATGTTATACCACTAGAAGTGCGCTCATGTTTAAGATTGTGAAGATTCCAAAACAAAAGTTTCAAAACCCAAATTTAAACTGAGAATTTGTGTAATGCTTAGGCTCTGAAATTGTGCTCAAGTCCTTCTAGCTACATGGACTTAAGAATTTTTTCCACTACAGACACACACAGCAACAGTGGAGAGCAACTGAATTCCTACCGAAGACAAGAAAATACTATGTAAGGTAAAGAAGAGCTACCTTCCTCTTAAAACACATGTACTAAAGGTCATAACAGGCAGAAGTTTATAAAAAACACAGCGTTTGCTAAGTAAATACTATTATAAACTAAAAGGGAGGATCAAGGAGGTTTGCTGTTGATGCACAGGGCCACAGGCTTCTCAGAACCCAGCTAAACAAGGAACACATTTAGTTCAGTTACCCTATTAAAGTGAATTTGGTGCAAAAGATAAAAATAGTAGGCAAAAAATGTTTGACTGGAAAAAAAAACTCTGATGACCTCCTCCGCTATGGGAAGCTCTTTCTCAGAGCATTCTGATTGCAAAACAACAAGATATGACACACTACTGAGCCGCAACCAGAGCTGATCTCCAGTGGACTTCATAAATCAGCAAAAACATGAGCAAAAACATCAGAGTGCAGCCAGGTGCCTGACTGCTGCTTATTACCAGATGCACCACAGGACTATTGCTATATCAGTGCCTACATGGGCCATTCTCAGAAAAGCCATTTAAAAGCTTTTTGAAAAGGGCTATACAAAGTATTAACTGATCAGCTGATAACATCAGCTATATGAGTGAGATATTTCAAGGGAACTGGTTCACTGAAGGGCAAGACAGAGGGGAAAGTTGATACCAGGAACACAGGGAGAAGCCTGGGAAACTGTCCAGAACAAATCTACTAATTAACTCCTTCCCCATCAATGTCAAGTACTTAGGTATGGTAAACTATGGATGGAGATTGTACTCTCCACAACGCAAGCACATGCACCAAGACCTCTGATGAAGTGAGTGACATTAAGCTCCAACTATCCTTAAAACCCCTCTTGGTGCCAGGGTCCAGAGAGGAAAACTTATCTATAAAAACACATAAATGAACATTTACTCCTATTAGTTCACAAATTATGTGCTAAACAATACTTAAAAATAATAACCCCATTCCTTCTCACCCCCTTAAAACAGAAATATAGGAGATGATAGGTTTATCCATCGCTTTCACCTACAAAAAAAGGGTGGATCTGCTTAGATATCTAAGTGAGCTGAGTATTAATATAGCTGCAATTAATGCTCAGTCCCTTAAAATATCCAGTTCTCCACTGAGTACAGACTGTTTCGTTGTGCTTCTATTGTGTATTTCCTGTAAGTGAATTAATGTGAAATACGGTAAAGGTGTGGTGCTGTAAGTTAGTAGTTAAAAATAGAAAGCAACATGCTGAAATAATGTCTCACTATCCACATCCTTTGCTTTTTCCTCAGCATCTCCCCTCTGTCATTAATTTTCTTTCTCCTAGTTCATTAACAGTCTGGTTCTTCTCTGGTTTGGTTAGCTTTTTTTTTTTTTTTTTTTTTTCCCCACAAAAAATGGATCTTCATTGCTTCTCAAATTCTCATTCAGTTCCTATTGGATCTCCAGCTACTTGCTATACTTTTTGTGTCCACTGGCTGATTCACTGCTCAATCTGCCTTTCCCGTGTATCTGCACTGAAGAAGGTCCCAAAACAGCAACTTTTAATCCAGTGTCTCCTCTCTCTTCTTTTAATATTTAAATGATACAGTATATGTTGTTACTACTGACTTACTTCAATAGGCTTTTAGTACTTTCTTCTTAAAAGGGTCTCACTCCTGATACTCTTTGAGATTTCTTCTTCCTAAATAATATTCTCTTCCTTATCTCCTGCTTTGTACTACATAGTACAAGAGCTGAGCTTCGCTGCTTATCTGACTGCAGCAACTGTCTTCAAAGCTATGGAGCACACAATGGCCTCAGGTGGCCTCTGCAGGAGAACTGCTTTTCCAGTACATTCTGACCTCTGGTTCAAGAAAACACCTTCATCGCCACCTCTATCTGCTGTAGAGGGTAGCTTGCCCTCTATACAATTTCTAAAGCTGCTGCCTTTGTGATGGAAGACACATTTTTGCTGTATTGGTTTGAAATATTAACGAACTGTCTTGCAGCTTTAAACAAAGGTATCCAGCCCATATACCTCTCATGCTTTCACGGCAAGCACATAGTGGCAACAATCTCCAGCTTCAATGGGAAGTGCTCTCATGTGTGCTTCACTGGCCTTAGCAAGCTTTCTCACATAGGAGCCCCAGAGTCTCTTACCCTGGCAGTGGAGAGAAAGAAGTACCCATGAAAGCCTAGCAGGCTTCAGACACACAAGTGAGACTGGCAGGACCTTACGCTTCCAGCCTGTTATTATTCATCATTATTTTTATAAATAGCCAATGAGTGGAGCCCCCCTTACAGACTGCGACTTCACTGGGATGGTAAAACCTCTCACATACACAGGCCAGTGGCCAGGAGTTTAATTTTATCAGGTCACTTGCAGCCACCCAGGAAGACCATTGCCAATAAAGAAAGGGCAATGGACTCATCATTCATTTCTGTGTCCTTGCCTGACTTTGCAGGAAGGGGATGCCATTCTTTATTCCAGATAAGTGGATGTGTCCTCTTTGATACTGAGGATTTTCAGGGAGCACAGCTTCTCTAAGGCATGGACATACACAGAATTCTTCATGGACGCTGCAGGCAGCAGGTGGGAACTGAGGCACCTTGATTGCTATGGTTCTGCACAGTATCACACAGCAATGGTGCTCTGCAATGCTAACATCCAAGCTTCAGACTGATATGCCTGGGGCAATTTAGGATTTACAGAAGTAAGCACACCTTTACGTATGTGAGTATTCCTAAAAAGGTGTTTTATGCTCTGTGCACCATGTACACAAGCTCATACACCATCAGAGAAAATGAAGTATGGCAGGTAACTCTTGACACAGAGTCAAACACAAACCGGGGTTTAATACTACACTATTATTCCCATTTTAAGAGAAATAAGCAAGGAAACAAAACTGACAAATAACTTGATTGTTGTTCATGAACTGATCTGTCTGGGCAGTGATGCTGTAGGTACACTAAGGTATGCACAGAGCTTAGGCTCTGAATAATACTTTTCTGGTTATTATGCTACTACTGGGAAAAAAAAAAAAAAAAGGCGTTTTTAAGTGANGAAAAAAAAAAAAAAGGCTTTCTGAATGTGACCCTTGAGGCAATCCTCAGGTTAATTATTTCTAGCTCTTAGGCCATTCCTCTATGTGATTTGGGTTTGATCACAAAAATAATCAGAGAACAGATCTGCTGGAGATACGTAGCAAAATTAATTAATAGTAAACAGACTGTCTTCTAAAATGTTATTTTTTTCCTGAAAATGTTATTTTTTTCCTGAAAATGTTATTTTTTCTACAATAAGTAGAAAGGATAAATGAATGGACGTGTAAATAAATAAACAAATACACAAAATAATGGGCCCAAACTGTCCATGTACTTTTAAAACCACAGCACTGACTTCACTTAGTTCCCCCCAAAGTTGTCCTTTCTCCAAGCCCAGGCCCCTCAGCTCTTCCTCACAGGGCAAATGCTCCAGCTCTCATCTTGATGACCTCCACTGGACTCACTCCGGGTTATCGATGTCTTTCCTGCATGGGGCTGGGGAGACGAATGGGCTGCAGTCTCTTCGATGTGATCCAACAAATACCGAGCAGAGGGAGACAGCCACATGTCTTGATCTACTGATTGTGCTCAAGCTAATACAGCCTTCTGACCTTCTTTGCTGCCAGGGCACACTGCAATAACAGCAAGGTCTAGATGTTCTGCAAATCATTACTCTTCGTAGCAAGAGATGCAAGATAACATGCTAAAGGTTCTTCCTCAGAAGATCCTATCTAGAGAGATGCTGTACATCTGAAACTCCCTTCAGGGAGTAAGGAAAAACCCCTTTATTCACTTTTGCTGGGAATTAACACCTGGGACTGAAATTATTCACTAGCAGTAAAGTCACCAGCTGAATGGAGACAGGAAAGGGAGAAGAAATGAAAGCAAAATTAAACAAACTGCTCCGGTTTCCTCACAACAGCATTTCAGGAGAGCAGAAAAACAGTCTGTGGCTGTGCAAATGCTTCTAATATAGCAAATGCTTTAACATTTTGTATGTTTCTAGCAATTTCTACAAGGCCAAAGTAAGTTTAGTTTTACTAAAGTAGCATTGTGGTGCTTTCTTACAATTGTTTGCTGAAAAAAACTGACCACTGCAAAGTTTCAGATGCATCACAAAATCTTGGAATAACTGTAAAGCCTGGTTAAGGAGGTTTGCCATGTTTGCTGGTGCCATGGAAAACAAATACCTGAATTTCTAGGTTGTCCTTGACAGGTGCCCCATTTTCTTTCCAATTTTCTTTCAGTGAGATTTGGCAACCTTGGGGTAAGTGCGTGAGACTTGGCATCCGACGGTCCTGGTTAAGATAGTAACACATCTCCCCTGCTGCCTTGAATAGAACAAGCCCCGATACCTGCTCCTCTCCCACAGTCTCCTAAAATAGGTTAGATGGGGTACGACAGCCTGTGATGCCTTTCCACCTACTCTTGCACCTCTTGCTAAAGCCCTTTGCTCCACTGCAGGATTTCCTGAATGAGACAAGGTGTGGATTTACCAGGGAACAAGGCAGGAGGCAAAAGCTTGCTTTAGACCTTTGCCCTATCCTGTGGTCTGCTATGCCACAGGATACTTCATTAACTCTTCCTTAGAGCAGGAATGCGTTCACCTATATGATGCTATGGTTATTCACTGTTTATATTTAGACCTGTGTGCATAATTGCTGTACATGGGTCGGTTGTGCTAGCTGCTCTGCAGATGCATAGGAAAATGAGTTTCCTGCCCCAGTCAGTCTGGACATTCATTTGATATACAAGCAGATAAATTTAAGACTACAGCGAGGAAAGAGGTTTAGGGACAAGTTGAGAAGCTTAGATCCTGAAGTGCAACAGGCATTCTGTAAAAAGCATTTGCTCCACACAATTAGAAAAGCAATACATTATCAGATTAATTTGGTTAGCCATTCTTGATTTCTGCCTTTATTGGGAAACTGATTTCCTGTAGATTAATTTTAAAGACAAGGATTTGACTGGTTGTGGGCCTAGAGCAAAGCAGGGGAGGGAGAGACTCTTGGAAGAGCTGTAGGAATACGTTATATCCTATGCAGAGAGTAGCACTAGAGGAATCAGCAGTGTTGTCAGAAGGCAGACTAAGGTATGTTTCATGGTAGGTGTTCAAATTTAATGAAGCGTACACATCTGCAATCACAGAAGTTTAAATAAAAAGGACACATTAGGTATGAACATGTATGTGTGGCATGTATGCATGTATATATATAAAAGATACCTAAAGATTTCTAAAGATTCACAGCCATTAAATGCACACAGCTCCAGCAATTTACAGTGAGAGCAGCTCTCAGCGTCTCATTCTTCCAATACACATGCCACCTGTACCACATGCATAGGAAAATGTCTTCTGGGGAACATAAGAAACGCGCTGACTTGTACTTAGGGACACTGTGATCTTACACGTAGAGAAGTCTTGGGCAGATGACAGTTGACACATAGCTATTCTGGATTTGCACCTGGTTATTGTAAACAATATCACTCCACCTGTTTTCATTTAGAAGCAAAAAGAAGGAGGGGCTTTTATTTTTATGTTAAAATAAACTACAGCTTGGGCACTCACCTATTACACAGAATGGCTTCCTTGCAAAGCGCAGTCTTCCTTGCCATCCTCGGTATCGACAACAGCATCCAGCAGACCAGATACGAATAATAAATTCCAAACCAAAGACAACGATCATGACAAATTCCTAGAAAAGACAAAGAAGAAAAATGTCTATTACAGATAACCAGCATGGAAGCGTTAAGAAACTTATGACCACTGAGTGTGCCTAGCAATCCACCAGAAGATCCCAACAGCCAAACTTAGGATCCTTCTCCCCAGCATGGTTGCTGGAACCACAGTCCCTAGAGCTTCCCGGTGAAGCATCCAAGCCTAACCTGAATAACACTTAAATCTGCTAAAATCAGCTACTAAATATGAAATACTGAAGGGCTGCATCCTACAAAAGCAGTATCAAAGCAAAACTATCCAGTGACTTTGGATACTGAGGATCGGACCACAGGTTGTTTACATAGCTAATGAGGGATCTACGTTATATAGTCAAATCCATAAAATCAGTTATCATTTTGAAGGCTGAATGTTTTTGCAAACATACCTTTATTGTACTTCACAATAATGGTATATAAGTGAACTGACCAAGATGATGAAGAAGCATTTAGGGAATCAATTTATTCCCAGAAGTAAGTTAATACATGCAACTGTAATTACATACAATGGGTATGTAATTATTTGTAAGACAGTAAATGAATATTCAACTAGGTATAACATTTCCTGGACTATTTGTGAATGAAAACATCCAGAAGCCTTTCGTTGTTTGCCTAGCCTGCTTTTCTTTCACCCTGGAATCTTCTTTAAGGCCGTTCACCTCAACAGCATCAATGTGTATTTACGCAACTGTTACTGGAAAAAAAATTCAGTTGAAGAGTGAGGTTACCAGGGTTTTAGCAGTAGAGCTTAGAGCACAATGCAGCTCCATACCTTAAGGAAATCTGAATCTCTACAATATGCAGTGATCTAGTACCTACATATTGGTACAGAATTGTAAATTCAGATATTATTCTGCAATGCCATCACAAAATTGTGGATTTTGAAATGATCAAATAAAAATTTGTGTGTTAAACAAAAGGAGAAAATTACTCGAAGGTGGTTCTTAGGCAGTTTATCAAGAAGAACAGCATGAAAGCTGTTTTTATTTAGCCACTGAATGCATTTCTACATTCAGGAGAAAGCTGTCCGTGTCAGCCAATCAATTTGTTACTTCTACAGGATGAGGACTAGTGTAGTCCCAGTAAGAAAACACTGCAAATAAATTAAAAAGAGGAAAGTTTGCAAGGGAAGGGTTGATTCGATATTGACTTTTTCCCAATAAACAGTTTGAATGTTTTTAGATTGTGAGATTCTAAAATTCTGGAAGCCAATAAGGCTGTAGAGATCATATATATCAATTCAGGCATTAATTTACCTGAACTGATGGCACTATTAATATTTTGTCATGTAATGGTGCTCTGCAAGCTTATGATTAACGGCAGTACATTGAAATATTCTGAATTTAATTTGCTTTTGCTTCTTGACATCATAGAACAATTTCAAAATACAACATTCCTTCCTAAAACAGCAGCTTGTACAACTGCATTGCATTGGAAGATTTTTCAGGCCTTCATTAGTGTCTTCATTTCCAGTTTTGTAAATCTCATATTGAATTCATAAATCACAAAAGCAAAATGAGATCCCTTCCCTAAAATGTAGCTAAAGAAAATGTTAGTCATAGCTTTGTTAGAAAAGAACACATGGAAAAATGAGTGTGATTATTTAAGGTTTTCTTTCTATCCATCTTCCTTCAGCAAACCTCAACTTAATTCCATGGACTGAGTTATTGCACAACTTTAGAGAGGATTATGTGTAAAATCAAAAAGGTTCTCCATACAGTAACAATAATTCTTAATAGTTGGCTACCATGTGGTACATTTCCTCACAGGAAATTCTGTGTAGGCCAAGAATAAAACAGACAAGAAGCCAAAGGGAGAAAAGAAGGAAAAATACTAATTTTAGTTGTTTAACTGCCACTTTCATAGGGTGAATCGTTAAATCTGGTTTGCACATTGTTAGATGATGTCTCTGAATTTATGGGGGTTGGTGGCAGGTGTCCAGGCCATTTTGACATCTGATTATCCAAGGAAGTTACTGCTTTGGGGCAGGGGTAACAGATACTGAAGGAGGACAGGACAGCCAAGCATGAAACACTCTTATTTCCAATAAAATCTTTTCCTTTCCTTGTTAAAACCTAATCACATTTCATTTCACTAGTGTTACTGGTTTCCCTAGAAAACACACTGTGCGTACAGATGCTTAAGAAACACCTCATTAGCAAGTACTCCAAAACGTCACAGGTGTTCTTCAGCCCGCGTGGGCACTGCCGTGTGTGGGAGCTGATCCATGCAGGCAGGAGCGAGCCCCCCATCACATCCCCGACCCCCAGATCCCTGCCAGGCCTCCCCAGTGGGGAGCTGGCATGAATGGAGAGCGCTTAGGACAGCTCTACAGCTTTGTTTCCGTTAAATTAGTATAATAAAAGTACCGACAGAAGTTAAAAAGTGTTAATTTCTTGGTAGTTTAATATTCTGGTTTCTATTAATGCTATGCAGCTTTGTATTCGTCATCTTTACTACCATTAGCAATTACTATTTGCTATGACAGTTAAGCAAAGATGAACACAGTCATTGTATGTTGAAAGCGTATTTGAGAGTCTTTTACTGCATGGTCTCACCTCAGAGGTAGAAATTCTATTTTTCTCTCTCCCCCACACACATAAATGTATATACATGTACCACAAAGTGAAAACTCATGACAATGTATCTGTTCTGAGGGAGAAAAAAAGGCAAAAGAATGTTTTCTCAATTTTTTTAGGGGGAGGATAAGGCAAGACATTTTTCTCTGTAAAGCAATGTGAAATGCCTTTGTTCATTCTGTGAGAAAAATGGTTACAGTTTCTAGCCACAGTATAAATTTAGCACTGTGATATTCTCTAAAAATTAACTGAACTTTCTACCAATTAATGAAGTTTTAAAAACTGCTGCTGTAGTTACAGTGAGCTCAAGTACATTAAATATGGCTCTGTGCACTGGAATGCTGATTTTAAAAATCCTGCATAAGACTTTCTTACACATACCAAATTTCTGGAGGTTTTAAAACACCGTATAACATTTACTAACAGAAAAGTCATTGAATAAGGTGGAGATGGGATTTCATACTTATTTTTGCACTTTCTGAAATAGCAATATTTCAAAATGATCTTAACATCCTGGCCACCCCTACTTCCTCAAAGAACTACTGATTTTAAAAGGAAAACATATCAATACGAATAAAATTTAAAGGAATAAGTTTTTCCTAGAAAATGTGAACACATTCAAACTGAAACTCTTCATAGCAGTTTACGGGTCAGTTTTGTTGTGGCATTTTGGATCGATTCAGGTTGAAACTAGAAATAAATAAAGAGGCCCACACCACTGAGAAATAAGTAATGTTTCATTAATCAGTGCACTCAATCACAATGTAAAACCAAATCTCTCTCAAGGTTAACTCAGGCCAGGGAATGACATTATTTTTTCCTATAGCAGCTGCATTGTCACGAGTTCTTGTTTTTCCATGGGCAAAAATTGAAAGGATGCATCCCAAAAAATACTTAAAAAAAAAATTGGAATAACTTCTAATCATAAATCTAGGTTTTTAAATAACTTGTTTTTAGTTCCTTAGCAATTGAAACATAAAATCAGAACTAACTGAAAAGGCATGTGATGGAATAAACCATTAGAACTCATACGATTTGTAGGCTTGCTCTAAAAATGACGCATTTCAAGCATCATTGTCCTATGTATAATACAATGGAACATCACTAATTCTGGATTACTTAAGAAATATAGAATAACAGATTTTACATCAGAATGGGAAAATCCTTCACTGTTGATAAATCTGGCCTCCTTCAAAATTTAGCAAGGCTGACTTTGAACTGATGAGCAAGTTAAGATTTACTGGCAGCCTAACCCTTCACTGATGTTAACAGAACATCACCAGGCACAGCACGGATGCCCTGACCTTTACTATTTCTTCATTTTCCCCTATACCGTCACCTTTTCCAGTCCCAGCTGCATTTGTCTATGCTCCACAATGATCCCAACTGTAACTTTTCTGGCTATTTAAGCTCACAGCTACCCCCCTTCTATAACTGATGAGGCAAATCCATTGGTGCTTCAGAAATGGGGAATTTTTCTTCCTTCTCAGAGCACAGTTCATCCAGACTGATCTCATTCCAAAACGTTCCTGTGTATGCAGCTTCTATTGTCGCAGGAAGCTATGCATATGCAAGAGAAGCAAGGCTGAAACACGTGGGCTTAAAAGATTCAGGTGTTTTTGACATAAAAAACGCAAATGCCATTGTGCTTCTGAGGTTTTCTACACCTGCGTGTGCCTTGGTTGCTCAGTCACTGGGACAAGTAGGGTTACATAAATGGAAGAAGAAAAAGAGGTATCCAGAACAAGGTTTCTGTTAGCAAAAGGTCCTGCAGAATATTTGTGTAAAGCAGCTGCAGTGGGCATTTTTAATTTTCTTTTTTTTTTTTTTTGCCTATCTAATTAGAGTACCAGTGATCATTTGTTGAAATTGTCTACATTAGTATGGTTCTCAGGTAGTTTTCAGTTATAGGAATTTCCCTAAGTGTAATATTAAAACAGTAAAAAAAATGTTTTTATCATAGCTTCCTTGTCCATTAACATAACTGCTCATTAAAACCTAAAATAATTTGATGCACTCCTGCTGCTGAAATCAGGTGCCTTGGATGTAGACCGTCATTTCATGCAATTAGAGCCATTTTCATGATGAGAAAATGACCAAAATCAAGCACTTGAGCTGTCCTTATAGGAGGTCCCTAGTTATTTTGAAATTCATAAATAAGCTGCATTTGGATATAAGAAATCGACCCACAAGGCAATAGCTCTGCT
Organism: Alectura lathami; assembly: GCA_013399715.1. Taxonomy (NCBI): domain Eukaryota; kingdom Metazoa; phylum Chordata; class Aves; order Galliformes; family Megapodiidae; genus Alectura; species Alectura lathami. The sequence continues at coordinate 107,055 of VXAV01011320.1, read as the reverse complement.
GTTTGTTTGTTTGTTTTTTAATTATATTTCTTGTATGAAAATTGTGATATTATGTATTCCAAAGACTAGTGAAATTGGACAACAGCGCTGCAGACTGCCTGCCTTGGTCACAGGAGAACAGGGTCTACAAATGACATTATCAGGAGCCCAGGAAATGGCCTCGACATATTAAAGTAATTCCCTGAAATAAGCTTTAATCAGGCCACAAGTGCTTCCATACTGAAGACAATATCTCTGTAGTGTAGCTGCACTGCAGATACTCGCCCCGTGTAAATCAGCAGCCTCTCAACCAACACAACAGGAGGAGCAGGAGGAATTAAGTCACCTGATACCAGCTAACGAGCTGTACCCTCTCCCCTACAAACTCATAAACAGGGAGATGCAGTGTTTCTAGATCGGTTGGAAAAGAGGGAGAATAAACATTTTCTCATCCTTTCATTTGTGGATGATTGTTTTAAGAATGTCACCAGCTGCTGAGATTTCTTGATGGTGACACATGATGAATAGCTGATACTATTCAAATAGCAATGCTTTATTGCTCATACTCAAAAAATACTAGAGTGTTTTCTCATTCAGTTAAAGCAAGAACAGAACACCTCAGGTTCTACACCTCTCTCTCAAGCAAAAAAAACTTCTGTTGATTCAAAGTACTAAGCCTCAGAGCTGGCCCCTACTCTCTAAGAGATACTGTTGGGAGGTGAGGGCGGTGCAATGCTGCTCTGTCTCAGAGAAACCTGGTGAAGTTTTGAGCTTTAAATTGCTGTGCTGCAGAAGCTATTGCAGGACTAGAGATGCTCCTGTTATACTGGACAGTTTCCAGATTACAATCAGCAGATATGACTATGTGCATACGTTTTTGATCAAAATAATAGAGTAAATTGAACCCATTTACATTATTCTTCAGCATCAGAAGGGAAGATCTCTGAAATAAACAGCTAACAAGTGGATCTACACATGCATATATACACTTTAAAACCTAACGTTTTAATTCTCTCCAACTGCAGTTTAGCAGTGGGAGAGGCAGCCATAAATCTGAACACAGAACCGAGTAGACCCTATTAGTGGCACATAAATCACAACCAGAGACTGCAGTTCAGCTCCCAGTGCAATACCCAGTAAGCATGAAATTAAATGTATGTACTTTTTTGTCATTTATCAGCTTTATAATGAATGTGACATTTTTACACTTAGTTTTCCAAATTATGATTATAATGTTGATTATATGTTAATAGAAGATTATTAAGAAATCAGTTCTGTGCCTTTTAATTTAATATGCAGCTGCAAGTCTTTCGATATATTAAAATCCCAGTGTATGCTTAGTTTTAATTACCCGCATGTTATATAGGCCTTCGTTTTAGCTTTGTGCTTATTACCTGAAATAGCACCTATCATATTTCTTTATTCATTTGTAACAGAAGAAAGCCCAGAATCTTTGTGTCAAGTTCAGTTTTGATTCGGATAGCAAAAACACACACCAGAATTAGGTAGCTGCCACTTAATTGCCTTTTTTTTTTTTTTTT